>JARPMR010000010.1:7063638-7268638 GCA_029955525.1 Oeneis ivallda | reverse complement strand
CGGGTAGATATGGATAACTGGGTTCGTCGTACGTTTTGAGGCACATAGGAAACGAAAATTTAAATATGATCAACCAAGCGGCTAAATTTATTTGATTCTAAGTCTGCTTGCTTTCGTAAGGGAGCCAGTTTGTAACAACTATGTACTTTGATTTATCTCTATTTTGTTACATTACTTAAACTATGTATCATAAACTTTCGTACAAACCAGTTGTTGCTATTTTTGCTATGTGTCTTTTGGTTATAAGTCTACTTGTTTATATTTTCATATTTGTGCATGAACATTGTTGGCTTTTCAAATTAAATAAAAAAAAAATAGAAAAGGCCTAATTCAGGTTTCCAGAGTCAGTCTCAATTGGTCATTCCAAACTCATCAAATTGGGCCAAAGTTGCTTAGCCAGCACAATCAACTTATAAGCAATCATATATGTTCTAGCTTGACCACACGACCTTTCTTATACTAAGTATTTGATAAAAAAAATAATAGGTAATTTCTTTGCAGCACTTAAATTAGACGACGTAAAACCGCAATTAACGAAACAAGAAGACACAAAACCGAGTCAAGCAGAAATAGCGGCAGTGGCGCAACAGCAGCAACAACAGCAACAGCAGCAGCAGCAACAACAGCAGCAGCACTCCCATCAGCAGCCGATCCAGGTCTGCCAGGTACCTGGACACAACTTCACGGTAAATACCCTCTACAGACTACTCGTGGACGATTCATAATACAATATTTAATATAAATAATATTATAACAATATAACAAATAATAATATTACAATATTTATTTACAACTAGCTGACACGGCGAACTTCGTACCGCCAACTTATCTATTATAATTTTTTTTAAACCTTCCGTGGACCTTAAGGAACATACAAAAAAAATTTTTTTTTTATTTTTATTTTTCATTTTAATTTATAATAGATAGATATTTATTTGCTTCTTTAATTTTTTTTTTAAATTTTGAAAACTCACTCCACTTCGTCCTTACTTTATTGTTCACCTGATTGAACTATAAATTACGCAAAAAATTTTTTAATATTGCGATTTGTCAAATTATTGAAAATATTAAATGATTATTCCGTTTATTTCCTTGTAAAAATATATTTAAATTATTATAAACAATTGCATACTTAAGTATTTATTATTTTCGATTATTATTCTCGATATTATTCTTAAAATATATTTTCTGTAACAATTTTTATGCTGTGACTAGCTGTTGCCCTCGCGACTTCGTCCGCGTGGAATTAGGTTCTTTGAAAATCCCGTGGGAACTCCTGGTTTTATTGCGATAAAAGTAACCTGTCACACTTTCTGCAACTATACCATATCATCAAAGAATAACGTAGATTGGTTACTCGATATATCTAACATGAAAAATTACGGACATTCATACGTTTATTCAACCCCCTATCCCCCCCCCCTTTGGGGGTAAAATTTGCAAACAATGTGAAATTTTTACTTCTTTATTTTTAATCAAGAGCCAAAATACCAAGTTTCATAAACATAACTTTAAAAATAACTTGAAAAATGAAGGACTATCATACAAACATTCAACCCCTTTTTAACCCCTTTGGGGTTAGATTTTCCAAAAACTGTGACAGACGTACTTATTTGTTTTAAAATCTGAAGCCCAAATACTAAGTTTCATAGATAGAACTTAAAAAATGACGGATTTCCATACAAATTATCAACCCCTATTTTACCCCTTTGAGGGTAGAATTTTCAAAAAATGTGAAATATGTACTATTTTTAATCAAGAACCAAAATACCAAGTTTCATAAATATAGCTTGAAAAATAACTTCAAAAATGAAGGACGGTTATACAAATATTCAACCCCTATTTAACCCCTTTGGGGGTAGAATTTTCAAAAAATGTGAAACACGTAATTCTTTATTTTTAATTTAAAGCCCAAATACCGAGTTTCATGGGTATAACTTGAAAAATAATGGACTTTTTTGGACAATGGACATTTAACCCCCTTAGGGGTGGAATTTCAAAAAATCCTTTCTTAGTGCTCACCTACGTCATAAAAGGAATCTACTGTCAAAATTTCAAGTTTCTAGCTTCAGTAGTTTAGGCTGTGCGTTGATAGATCAGTCAGTCAGTCAGTCAGTCAGGACAAGTCTTTTTATAAGTATAGAAGATAAATACTGTGAGGAATCTTAAAGTATCTTTAACAGAAAATATATTACAAGTAACTTAATCATCGTAATTAGATAATAATAATAATTAGGAAAATATAACACTGAATTCCAAATAAACAAACTGATATACTTAATTGGAGTTTCCTTGCCTATCGTCTTTTACCAGCCCTTTCAAGAGCAACTAGCAAAACGCACTTACCTACGTAACACTACCGTGTACACAAGCTGGTTATGTTTGGTAGAACACAAACCTGGTGCACACGAGCGCAGCGAGCGCAGCGGTAGCGGCTGCGACTGCCGGCATGGTGGTGTCCTGGTCCTGCGAACTGTGCGGCAGACTGTTCGCCACCAGGGACGAGTGGAGCGCGCACGCCAAGTCCCACTTGCCCGACAACAAGCTACTGCAGGACAAGATGCAGCAGGCCACGCAACATCAGGTTCATCATCATCATCATTAACAACCCATCAACGGCTCACTACTCAGCCAGGTCTCCTCTCAGAGAAGGGTTATAGGCCATAGTCCACCATGCTGACCCAATGCGAATTGGCGGACTTCACACATCTTCGAGAACATTATGAAGAACTCTCAGATGTGCAGGATTCCTCACGATGTTTTCCTTCATCGTTGAAGCAAATGAAATTTAATTGCTTAAACGCACTTAACTCCGAAAAGTCAGAGGTGCGTACCCGGGATCGAACCTGCGACCCCCCGAATAGGAGACCACAGTCCTAACCACTAGGCTATCACTGCTTCTTAACATCAGGTTAGTTACGATAAAAATCTGGCATGGTATGATATACCGGAAGCCGGTAACACTAAATTTCCCGTCATGCGGAATCGGAAACTCTGGGAATTAGGTAAAACGCACATGTAAAGCAATGCTAGATACAAACTACTGCTGGACATGCTTAGCACCTTCGCAAGATGTTAAAGAAGTTTGCTTCACCTGAATTTATGTACCTAAATGAAAAAGTAAAATTACTCAAAATAGATATGCCAGAGACTGCCAGTGAAATGCCTATTTCGACAGTACCATGACTTACTAACAGCCCATGATGAAGACCTACGCACGTTTAAAATATTTTAGATATTTTCCTACTTACTAACTGTGTCTTCATCATCTTCAAAGCTAGTGAATTTCCAATGTTGGACTTATAACCAATAACCTTCCATAATAAGCGCCACCACACCCGTTCCTCAGCCTGCCTCATCCATCCGCTTGCCGCTACTCTTTTATATTAATATTAATCGTCATCGGCCAACGTGCTGGAGGAAGCCTCATACTGCGTTTGCTCTAACTTGTGATCTGAAATTCAACTAAATCTAACCTGAATTTCCAGCAGGAAAAAGTCCACCTCACCAACCAGGAGAAGCTCCAACTGCTGCACCACCACAATCAGAACCAGCAGATACTGAACGGTCACGGCATAGCCACGGCGTCGGTCTCCACGGCGACGGTCGTCAACGAAGGGGGCGGGGCTTACTTCACTCACGGACACACGCACTACGCGCCCGAGAGGCAGCACACGCACGCGCATCACCTGTGTCTCATGTGCCGACAAGAGTTCGCCGGCAAAGCGGAGTTCATGTTCCACGTCAGGGGACACTTCGAAGGTAAAGTGAGTGATATAGCGGCCGCCGACGTGTTGGCTCGCTCTCTGGTGGACAACTCTGGCCTGTGCACCTGAGCCTCGCCGACGCCCATCGCATTCCAGGACGCTTGCGGGAAGGGCACGCTGCTACATGACGACACGATCATGTTGAAGTTTTGAGACTTAAGTGACATTTGCGACGAGCTCGCAAATCTGTTGGCCGACAGACAATGAAAAGTAGCGTGATTAAATTGAAATTATATACCTATAACTGTTTTCATTTACTTATGTGTTTAAAATTTATTTATCTTACCGAAGATATAAAATGATAACCATGTTTGTAGCCAAATAAAAAAAGGCTACAAACAAAAACATAATATTATATTAATAGCCAAAGATAAAACGCGTGGGGAAGAAAATGCTTGATAAAACCTTGGAAACTAAATTTTCGATAAAAGTTGCCTATCATTCCCGGATGAGTTTCCGAGTTGATTAAGTATAATAAACGTTAAATTTTTTATTTAAGTACAGTTTTTGCAATTCACGAAGACGAGTGAGCTTTACTTGTGGTTACTTCGTGTACATGCACATTGCATAAGTGTGCTTGCCTGTCAAAGCCTAGGTGGGAGCGGGCAGGCGCGAGCATTGCACTCGCTCACACTTATACAGATACGACACACACACAACCATAAGTCAGTCGCCCTCGTGAATTGCAAGAACTATACCATTAAAAATATCGATTAAAAAAGAAAATTTTCATTAATAAATAAATAAATAAATAATTATTTATTTGCCAGAATGTTTGTACAGTGGGATGGTAGTATCAATAATTAATAATAATATTATTTTGTATCTAACATAACTGCCGGGAAGTAATTATATAAAATAATCTTCAGCCGTTTTCACGTAACATTTCAGCTTTTATTAAAAAAACACTGTTTCTCAGGTCACGACCTCTTGGAGTTAATTATTACTTGCCATTATCACGTTTTTTTATAACTTTATTATAAAAACCTTCAAAAACCTTAGTTTTCATAGCTTTTTGTTTTTATTAAAACAAAAATCAAACGGAAATATTACAATCTTTTTTTAAGGGCTTGAACATTTCTGTAAACTAATCTATACTAATATATTAAGTATTTGTAGTAATTCAAAACTAACTTAGTAAGTATTAACAAACTATTTTTGTAAAATTTAAACTTGTAAATAGGTGATTCAATATTATTTTCAAATGGTCCAATTATGTATATTATGTATTTAAATAGCATCTAATGATATGTACATAATATAGATAAGAATTTTAGAAGAATCGCTTTATTAAGTAGAAATGCTAGAAGTAAAAACGTGAATTTTATCCCAGAGCAATACGAAATCCTTACAAAACTTTTGTCAAAATATTTTATAAGAATAACTTACTACTTATGTATGAACTTCAGAACAAAATGTTTAAATAACTAAGCCCTACAACTTTTTTTTACCATTGGCTTTTTTGCCAGTTTATTTTATTTTTGTAAAATAAGTATACTTATGTGAATATACATTTTCCATGTATAATTTGACGAAATATTTCAGTATGACATGTCAAATTTTTTAAATCAATGATTGGCCACCACTTTATTTTACATCGAAAATATTCAATTAGATGCTGATGCGAAATAGGCTAACATCGATGAGAAAGATCCTTTGCCATTTATCATACCTGGAACACATATGTGTTCCAGGTATGTTCTATGACAAATAATATTATTATTATATATAATATTATAAAATATAATATTATTATTATGCTTAGACCATTCAAACCAAATAATGTTACTTATTCAGTGCTTTATCGCCTATAACTGTATTCCTAGCCTAAGGGTAACAAAAAACTGCCATTCAATGTTAATTCCTAGTCATATCTAGTCATTATAAAGTGTAAATAATAATGTAATTCTATCAAAAAGTCCTTTAGCACATCTCCGCGCGAAATCGCACCAACAGAACGGAAAGCGGATGTATGCATGGTTCTACAAACAAAAGTGAAACCAAAGCAAAACTGCCAGACTCATACCTATGCCCTTTTTCGCCAAACATACCTAAATCATCTCCTAAGTAGGAGTCTCTTTACGTAGACCCTTATTTCATTTTCCCCGTAGGCCGTAGGTGTTCCATAAAAGTTTGTGAAAACGAATTTGACAGAAAACGTCATCTAACTTAGCTTAGGAAGCCCGTAAAAGCTAGGGAAAGTTGGTGAAAATCGGTACAAGTTAACTAAGTATACCTAAGTACGTAAAGATAGGTACTAAGAGATGTAAAGGGAAGTGAAGAAAAAGCAGATGATAATATGAAGGATACCTCCTTGATACCTATAAATATAAGGAGGTTCCTTATATTTATATTACCCTCATATTATCTGCCCCCTTTTTTCTTGGGAGATAAATGGCGTTGAACAACACAGGATACAACAATTTTGAAGCCTCTGGAAGATGCCTAAGTCGCAAGACAATCTCTATAGAAATTAAATTATCTATTTTAAAATATAAATTAACTAAATCGGTATAGGAATTAAATTAAAACAGATGATTTGGGATAAGTTTTAAAATAAATTATTTATCACCGATTATTAGTTTTAAGTGTGATAACATTTACCTACCAACCATTGATTATACAGCAAAATTGTGTTAAACGTTTATGACGTCACAGTTCATATTTCATACAACCTAATTTACTATGCGCGCGTTTTGACGTTTGATAAAGAGTTGCTGGTTTGATTAGGTACTTGGCAACATTCTATTCTCTATTGTAGGCATTTCATTAAAGATTATTATGCATAGTTATGTCGCTTTCGTTACGTTCCTATGCTTTCGCGGTGGAGATGTACTTAGGTAGAATAGAATAATCTAGTCATAAAAGCTGAAAAGCTTGTAAAACGGATGAGTGCATCTAGTCATTTTCTAGTTTATAGTAGACTGAGTTCAGTGCGGTCGTAAAACATAGGTAATTGTAAGCTAATAATTTTTAAACCGTATTTTTTTGTACGTATTTTATACAATAGTAAACATAAAGTACCTCACATTTCATAATTGAAACAGTTAATCAATGTTATACCTACTATCTAAATCAGCTGTGCGATTCTCTAAAAATTATTGATACAGTTTGACGATTGCAATCGCATTTGATTGGCCGATACCTATACGCTACTGGCTGTAATGCATCGTTAGCTTTTACATAATTGGCCTGCTGTGCTCTCAAGTCCTCATATGTTACGCAGAGAGCTACGCAGCAAACTTATTCGATTCGTTGCCGTCGTCAACCGATTAGGTACGTCCACAGTTGGACATTGGACATAGATCTTTTGGAGGAACTTCCCATACGCCATGATTTGGGCCAGGGGCCACCAAGGGCTCCCTACGGTACGTCTGACAGAGACGATTCACCAGAGGTGAAATAAAGAAGTAAACAATAATGAAATAATAAATAAAGCATATGAAAATTATGTTACTTTCTTATTTAAGTACTAGATGATATCCGCTACTTTATCCATGCGGAAAAGTATCATAAAAAGTATCCTATCCTATGCAGAATCCAAGGCTGTCTTTATGTCAAATATCTTGAGCTGTGATTAGGTAATAGACAGACCGACGACACATTTTCGTATTAATTACTAAGTACAGGTATGATAAATTATGCAGTGTTACAATACCAGTAATACCTACAAGCATTCGTATCAAAGTGTACCCTTATTATGCAAGTATTCTGATAAGACAAAATATAGATAATCAAATTAATTTTTTATCGTATACCGAGAGCCGGTAACATTGAAAGCCCCGTCATGCGTGATCAAATTTTTTATGTGAATTGATAGTTAAAAATTATACGAACAAAATAAGCTCGGTAGGTTAGTTAGTAAAAAAAAGCCGAAGGTAAAAAAAAATTAAAATTAAAAAATGTTTTACCGTCACCGCGGATATTGATTTATTTACGGTGTATTCGATAGAAAGCTTTGTACTCTTTCAGAAAAACACTACGCCAACAACTTTTTCGGCCGAATAGATATCATGCATACCTGCTGCAAGACGTGTGATAGGGGATAAAATTTGCCATAATCTCGTCTATTCGCATATATTTAAGTATATGTTTTTCTGAAAGAGCACGAAATTTTCTATCGGATACCACTGTAAATAAATCATTATCCGCGATTACGGTAAAACATTGTTGCGTTAAAAAACTTTTATTTTACTATTTTCGGCTTTTTAAATTAACACATACCAAGCATATTTTTACAAGCTTTTATTTAGCTTGACCAGATTATTTTTTATTTATTTGTTTGTTTGGGTCAAATCTTGCAAGATGAATTAGACCCACTTCCCGGTTTCTGATCGAGCTGAAATTTTGCATTTATGTGTAAATCGGATGACAATGCAATATTATTGTGACATGAAGCTGATCTGATGATGGAGACGGAAGATGGCTATCGGAACTCTGTAATAAAACGACGTAACCACATCGAGTTTGGGCTCGTTTGATTTGTCATAACAAGTACTCTGATCCTAGATGATATCCAGAGTCTAATGATGCAGCTACTAAAAGCTTGCATTTAAAAATAAAATTTTTAATTTACACTTGTTTTGTTCCTCTAAATTTAATCTATTCACATTTAAAAAAAAATATTACCCATGAGGGGGATTTCAATGTTGCCGGCTCCCGGACCATTATTTACTATAATAATCTTAATAAGTTAAAACTCAATCGAAAGACTGTTCCTATTTGTCATAACTTATTTGAATTACTTATAAGTACTTATGCTTGTCATAATTAAATTTTTCAATGCTGAAACACTTGCAAGAAAAGAACAACTTTAAGTATATAAAATTTAAACTTTGTCCAAGTAAACCTTAACACAACAAAGTCTTAGGTCAAAGCTAAAATATAGTTAGTATGCTTACTAATATTATAATGCGAAAATGTGTTAGTTTAATGGTTTTTGGGTTTGTTCCTCAATCACGCAAGAACTCAGCTACGGATCGAAGTGATTATTTGACGTAAGGTTTTTGTACTTTGGGTTTAGGTATTGCTATGTGGCTGACGTTATATTCCAATTAAGAGGCATTGAAACGAAACCTTAATTTAAGTACTTACCTAGCTATAATTATCATATTTATTATTATTTAACCGCAATCATCAATAGATATTTTCATTTGGGCGGAATATTTGTAAGGAAGCCGGGGGTGTAGTTTCAAAAAGCTAATTCGATGTTACATATCAAATTGTACGGTAGTTCGAAAATATAATTTTCACCAGTCCATATGTAAAGTAATAACGTAAAATTGTTGCGTGCTTAAGTATGTCATTCACTTTGTCGGTCCCGTAATGCGTAGCATAGATAAAATTTAATCTAATCTTGTCTCAAATTAAAAGTCGCTAAAAAATAAAACCCGCCAAGTGATGCGGGTTAGATTTGCTCAAAGGCTCCGTACCGCATGGAATGATGAAAACTATACGTTTTATTTGGTTAAATTAACCGCCCGCCTCAAAAATAATCCGCTAATAATAATTAGATCTTTTCCGACGTAACCTTACAAACGTAAGTTTTTTAAAAACTGTGCTACGTGGAGACATGGATCGTACCATGACCGGTATTGTATTGTTTGATTAGTAGCATCGAACTAACAATTTGATTTTTAGGTGTAAGGCAACCCGTGCGTAATTCACTGCTCTAGAAATCAATTATGATGAAAGTTTCCTCCACGCACATCACATAACAAGGTTTTTACAGAATTACTTACGTAGACCGTTGAAAATGCTGAATTTTATTCAAACAATTAATACAAATATTAATATTTAGACATTATTATGATGAGATATTAAATAGTAGATACCTACTACATGATTGCATAATATTATAAAATGATTAAAATTAATATCCCTTGCTACGACGTCGACGCGATGTGACATTACTAAAACAGCTTTATTCTCAAGTCACTCGCCTTCATTTACGATTGATGAAACATAAAGATTTTCATAATTCTACGTAGGTACCTATCTGCTAAATTGTAGCAAACATAACACGATAACCAATAATTATTTTTATCAAACGGCCTTAATGATTACAAAATATTTATTTTAAAACCCGCACATTTTGCGACCTAAATTACTATCATAGTACGCGAATATCAATCACAGATCACTATTAAACTGCCACAGCTTATCTTAAATTCAAGATGGCGACCAAATCCAGCGTTGCGTTTGCCGCCATTTTTTACGGGGGAAAAATTATTTATCTCCTGTTCGTTATAATAGGGTATTTGACTACTTTTCGAAAATCATCTTAAATTGTTAATAATGCTATGCTGAAGCTAACAAAAAGTATATTTCGGCATAATTTTCAGTATTTTTCATAAAAATCGAGAAATAAATTCAAAAAAATAAATTGCCGCCGAAACGTTCCATTTGCTCTCATGACGTCACAGTTCACATTTCAAACAATGACAATTCCAAAGCCCATAGGTGGTGTGGACTGTGACGTCATTCGAGATCACGGAACGTTTTCGATCACGTGACCATGGCCGGAATTATAGCAATTTTATTTAATGTTTTCTAATTAAATAAATCTTTATTTTTTAGTTTTGTCGTATGGAATAATGTTTTTAGATAATAATCTTTTAGGATGACACCAAATGAAACGATATTTTTAATATAGTCAAATACCCTATTGCAGCCATTTTTACTATGACGTTTTTGATTTCGGTCACGAACAGAATTTAATATTAAAGGTACGTGCAGGTTGTTTGGTTTGTAAATTATGAAAATATTGTTTTTCTTAGTAATATCGTTTTGATTTTAGTAGAGAGTGAATTATGCAAGGGTTTTGGTTTTTGCGGAGAGCAAAACAGAGCACGATGGAAGTTACAAATTCGAGTAGGCGTAGGTTCGTACAAGTATAGAGCACGATAGGTGGGACATGTATGCAATACATCAATAGTTTTACTCATAATATAGGTTTAGTGTAAATATGCATAAATAGAAAGTATAAAAATCTACAGTTATAAAACATTACACTAGCGGCACGCTATGATGGCCGGTTTGACACATTACAATAGTGATGTGGAATGTCAATTTATTCTCGAACAAAAAACAATTAAGTTTTGTTTTTGGAAGTAGATGCTGCTGTGTCATCGTTCCAAGAACGGCCTACAGTATGGTTAGCATTAAGCCATGTTTCATCCAAGAACACAACATTTTGCCAATTTTTGATTTCTTTCACTTGCCGTAAAAAAGTATACCTTGCCATCGCTATATCAAATCTTTCCATCAATATTTTGCGTTTGTTACATTTTTTGTATCGAAATCCAATGGTCTTCAAAATCTTCGTTAAAGAACTTTCCCCACCGAAGAATAATCCAGCTTCCTTCAGTGAATGCACCAACTTTTTTCTTGTTGGATACTCCTTCTGTAAATAGTAGCCGTAAACATGTCTTCGGATAGCATCGGCATCAAAGCTATCGATGCCTACGACTGGTTTTGCTCGTTTTCTCTTTTTTGGTGTGTGAAGTTTACGTTGTCCAATATTAAGCGCATCAGCTACGCGTTCAACCACTGACGTTATAGGTAAAATTGGCCCTCCATTTTGAGCTTCACGATCGAAATAGTTACGAAGGCGTATTACGAACTCACGTGTCTGACTATTTAGAACAGTTCTCTGCGTACGTTCGGTCATATCGACGAAATCCACAACAAAGGGCTTGAACAGAGTCCAAATTAACGAGCAAGGGTCAACAGTAATGCAGTATCAATATTTGAAATCCAAAGCCAGGTCAAAACTATATCACAATCGCATTGCACTGACAGTTTATACTTTTCGAAGCAACGTCAATTCGAAACTGCTTTGTTTTGCATTGAGCATTGACGCGAGTTTGCCGGAGGTAGTAGTTGTGCTAGCCAGCGATCCTATGTGACGATCGTATTAGATTCCATTTTTAAAAATTTTCAATTTAGAAAACCAAATGCCGAGTTGTGGTATATATCATATAAAAATAAAAATTTTACCTTTTGTATGAAACAGCTGATATTTTTTTGCGATTTCAGAGGTTTGTCCACATAGTGAAAATTGTTCATATTCACAAGTACATTCACCCCTTAAATGGTGCAAACTGATTTTTCTACACTTGTATACATTTTAGAAATCAATTTAATAAATAAATTTTGAGTCCTAAACCTAAAACTACATTCGATAAAATTTATGAATCTCTGCACATCACTATCGTCAATAAAGTAATACAATTATTTCCTTCAAAGTCGTTATCAATTAATACGGAACTTCATGAGCGGACAAACGTCAAACCGGCCATCATAGCGTGCCGCTAGTTTAGTACCTAATAGGTACTATAAAAGGACTTTATTCCATCACGGCACACATGGTCACAAGAAATACAATAGTGTGTGTACAATAGAATGTATGATGATGTTTCACATATTTTTCTTAATTTTCTTCTTTCATTCAGTCGCATAACGTTTAGTAATAGGTGCCTATTTGTTTTATGAGTACTATGTATATTTATTATTTTTCTGTATTGACAAATTATAATAGGTTTTAAGTCGCATTTTTTAATAATCAAATAGTATTACATAATTTACTACTTATTGTTCAAGCAATAGTAATTAAAATTATTATGAAGCCTACAAAAAGCTTAAGCATACAAAAAGTGGGTTATAAAATTATAGCTTGCTCTATCTTTTGATCTTGCGAATTATTATCTGGAGACTAAAATATGATTGCTACAACAAACACCATGATAACTATTATCCAATGATTATAAAACTGATCTCGCTTTGTGTATTGCGATAAGATAAACCAGGCAATAAATTTATTGAAGTATATAGACCGTGAACACATACTTATTACATCAAAAACCATTGTCATCCTGATAATCTTTTTTACAATTTTGTAAATATATGATTAGTATTTTTTTAATACATAAGGAAATGGAATTGGCTTTCAAATTGATCTCAACAATCTAGTCGTAGTGTGTAGATGATTTCTAGTTAGTAAAGGACTTCCCACATCTTCAGACTCCGTCAGATTCACAGGATCTATAACTCGGAAGGTTACCCGTTAGCGTATATCTAGTAACTACCTAATACCTAACCTGCACACAACAACCAAAGCTACTGATTTTTCCGACAAACCCAGCAATGTTGTCAGGCAGGTCGTGTAAAAAATATATATTATCTATATTAAAAATTATTTAATAAAAACCGGTCAGGTGCGAGTCGAACTCGTGCGCCAAGGGTTCCGTACCTACCCATTATAATATTATTATTATAATTTTCAACATTTATTATTTTTTGGAATTTTTCCTTTATTTGTGCTGTAAGACCTTGCTTTTTGCCTTTCGTGATTCTAGGTCAACGGGAACTACCATTTTAGGTTTTCGACCCAAATACTGAAAACACCGATTTATGATGCGGTTTATAAGTAATTGTGGCCAAAGCAAACGAGCATTTTCCCCATATGCTAATGTAAAACTATCTAAGGACTAAGATATTTAAATATCTAGTTAGACTAGTAAAGTGATTTGGTCGTGTACGGAACCCTAAAAGAGCGAGGCCCGACTCGCACTTGGGCGATTTTTTTGCTTTTTGAGGTTTGGAACCCTAAAAACCGCTCGCGCAGCTACAAAGTATATAGGTAATCTAATGCTGATATTTTAAAAACCGCTCCACCGACTACGATAAAATTTAAATGGGATAAAATTTAAACCACCTGGGAATACCCTTGAAACAAAAAAAGAATTTTCCAAATCGGTTCAGGCGTCTTTGAGTAATCGGTGAACATAAAAAATGCGACGAATTGAGAACCTCCTCCTTTTTTGAAGTCGGTTAAAAGTAAATCACCCTGCTTTTGATCAATTATTATATACTTATCTTATTTTTTTTAAATCCACAAATCTATCTGCATGTTACAGCTGAAAAATTTATAAAGCGTGTTCAATTCTTGTTGTTCATACGGAAATCGGAAAAAAGGCAAAAATTGTAAAAAAAATCTCGATTATATTGAAATTACTGAAAGAAGTTTTTCCCGCTCGCCAGAGTTTTTCTTCTACACACTATAATATTACATCGGCGCGCTTAAATATTTTAAATTATATTATAGCTGTTTTCTTGGATCTTTTTGAGTATAGGAAGCGGTTGTTTACCTATTATTAATTTTTAAAAGGAATTGAAGTGATTGTGTATCTTTTACCTGGTGTGGAAAGCAGATAGATTTAGATCTAGGTACCTACCTCATACTTAATTAGTAGATTGGTACAAATGAAAACCAGGCAAGTTTTACTAGATAATCAGCAGCAACAACAACTGGTCATGGTGGATCGTACGCTTTGATGGTGTAGCGAGTGAGTGACCTTTAGATTTTGGACATCCGGTGGCCGGTGGGGTCTAAAGTAGTGGAGACTTTCCATTGTAAAAAGTATTAAATTAATGTATAATATTTAATATTATGTAATAAGATTGACTTACGTCCTATCTACCAAACAATAGAATTTCCTTTTTAGGGTTCCGTAGTAAACAAGGAACCCTTATAGTTTCGCCATGTCCGTCCGTCTGTCTGTCTGTCTGTCCGCGGTTTAGCTCAGAGACTATTGGTACTAGAAATCTGTAATTTGACAAGGGTATAAATATCAATCACGCCGACAAAGTCGTGAAATAAAATTGTGAAAAATATTTTTTTTTAGGGTACCTCCCCTATATGTAAAGTGGGGATGAATTTTTTTTCTCGTCTATCCCATAGTGTGGGGTGTCGTTGAATAGGTCTTTCAAAAATATTGTGGGTGTGTGAACATCATTTTTCAATTCAGGGATCCGTTTGTGAAATATGATATTTTAAAGTGCTAAATTTTATTAGAGTCAAGTGTCCCCCCCCCCCCCCCTCTGCCAGCTAAATGGTTGTATATAGGATACAAAAAAAAATTCACAGCAGTAGTATATATAATGAATTTTAAAGGAAAACTATCACGGCTAAGTAGGGTTCATTAGTTAAGGAGTTATATCTGTTTTTTCTAAGTTAGGTATTACACGTAGTGTAAGTTGCATATCTTGTAGTATATTATAGTATTTAAACCATGGAACTCAAAATTTATTCAATATTCATAAATAAAACAAAAGTACTATCCTAGGTCAGCAATAATATTTGAGACTTTCAACTACGGAACCCTACACTGCGCGTGGCCCGACACGCACTTGGCCGGTTTTATTCTTTAATTTCATTAGTTATTCTGTGATGAACAGTTTAATAGTTATTTGTTATACAAGAGTGCAAAGTTGCAAAGTGCAAATTTTGATGAGCGAGCAAGCGAAGGATTCTAAAATTGAATCACGAGCACAGCGAGTGATTCTAAAATTAGAGTCCTGAGCGTTAGCGAGGGAATCAAAAGAGCACGAGGTGAAAAATCTTTTTCTCACCTCCGGGCGGAAAGCGTCAATTTTCCTCCCGCTGCGCTAAACGAAAATGTCGCTTTCCGCCTCCGTCGAGGAGAAAAATAGTATACACACCACGGGCAGTAAATAAGAAAGCCTCAGATCACATGTTTATTGACCTCGGCTTCGCCTCGGGCAACAATTACATGTGATCTGAGACATTTCTTATTTTACTGCCCTAGATGTGTAATATACTATGCACTCGAATGCAAAACGTAACTTTTCATCTCCCCATCTCGGAAAGAGGTTTTAACAATATGACGTGAAAAGGAAATGGCGCGCGCAAAGCCAATTAAAAAAAAGCCGGCCAAGTGCAAGTCGGACTCGCGCACCGAGGGTTCCGTACTCCAAAAGTAAAAGTAAAACGATAATATTATATTAATTTGCTTATTTATCGTTAACTTTGTTTGTAGAGGTTTATTGTTAATATAAAAAAAACTATGCTAGTTAGAGCGTTGGTTTTATTTTTCCTGTAAAATATACATAAACCTCTATTGACCATAATTATTTCAGATTTTTCGATTGGTAAACTTCGGAGATAAGGGAGGGGGAACGGTATTTTTTTCGACATTTTGGCCGATTACTGAAAAACTATTATATATAGAAATAAATAAAAAACTGTTTTAGAATGCACAAGTGAAGGCCTTTCATATAATACCCCACTCGGTATAGTTATCTTACTTTGAAATTTCAAACCCCCGATTTTCCCCCTTTTTTTAATCAAACTAAAATAATTTTCGCGTTGCTTTTATTTTTCCTGTAAAATATACATAAACCTCTATTGACCATAATTATTTCAGATTTTTCGATTGGTAAACTTCGGAGATAAGGGGGGCGGAACGGTATTTTTTTCGACATTTTGGCCGATTACTCAAAAACTATTATATATAGAAATAAATGAAAAACTGTTTTAGAATGCACCAGTAAAGGCCTTTTATATGATACCCCACTCGGTATAGTTATTTTACTTTGAAATTTCAAACCCCCGATTTTCCCCCATTTTTAAGAAAACTAAAAATAATTTTCAATTCTTCTTTATTCCAATGTTGTTGGGCCACTACTATACACAACTATGCCAAATTTCATGTCGATAGCTTTAATAGTTACTGAAATAATCGACTGTGACAGACGGACGGACGGACGGACGGACGGACGGAGAAAGTCTCACCATAAGGGTTCCATTTTTACCATTTTGGTACGGAACCCTAAAAAGTACACCAAGAAGATTCCGAGTCTGAGTTTCTAACAAATTAAAAAAGGTTGTATGATAAATTCGGCACCATGGAGGTAGAAGTAAATAGGTTTAATGATGTTTTGAATTCACAAACTTAGTGCACACGATGTTCTAAATTGAATTTACTTTATCCTCTAAGTCTAGCGGATAAAAACGGCTTTTGCACTCAGATATCGAAGAGCAAAAATACTCTTTCCGAGATGGGGAGATGAAAATATTTTTGTCTAGACTGCCACTGGCTAAGTCTAGCCTTCCACACCAAATTTTTTAAAATATTTTGGAATACATAATTGTGATAAATACCTGCTAAATACTTTGTACTGGATGGAAACAGGTGTTAGGTACTTTGCGGAAACCCATGATACACAAGGAAGAAAAAAAATTTGCTATAATCACAGTTGCAAAGTTGTGCGATTGTGCATTGTAGAGTCTCCTGAAGATGCACAAGTATCGAAGTGAAACATTAATTATACATTGTTTTTTTTTCTTTATTTCTTTAGGGATGTATGTGTGTTTGTATGTGTTTCCGGCTTGGTTGTTTGTTATTCCTGCGTTTCTAGAAGCAGGAGGAACAAGCAGTGCATCAGCGCGTGCTACACTTTGTGCCATACAGATCCCTCTAGTTTGACGGATTATAGCAAAGTAAGTTGGTGAAAATATTTTGAAACAAAATTTCACAGTGTCGTTTCCATATGAAAGTTTTGTAAAATATTTTTTTTTTGTGAACAACGACATAATAACAGTTGTTGTTAATTAAGTAACAAGTAATTGGTACCAAAACCTGTGTATTACATCGCAAGTAGGTAGGTACATATTGTATATAAGTGAAATTGGTGATCGATCATCGACTTCTACTTGTCTACCGTCTACTACTTGTCTACTTCTAAACAGGAGCATAAATTATTATTATTATTATGTGAACAACCACATAATAACAGTTGTTGTTAATTTAGTAACAAGTAATAGACATCAAAACCTGTGTATTACATCGAAAGTAGGTAGGTACATACTGTAACTGAAATTGGTGATCGACCTCTACTTGAATACTAAACAGTAGGTAGGTATACCGGTACGGGAGCATAAATTATTATGTATCAAGTATCATACTTACATATTTAAGATACTATACTGTAACGTTTTATGGCTAACACCTATGTATTAGGCTATTATAATAATAGTAGTATAAAAATGAGTCTCAAGTTCACAAAATTGTAGAGGTGTAAATATAGTTAACAATTATGATATAATTAAAGTAGGTAAGTAATCCATATAAAAATTAATGTATTTCCTGTGTTATAAAAATTAAAAACAAATTAATATGAAGGGTGTGTAGTATAGAAGCATTTCATTAAAAATAATTTTGTAAATTTCCGAAATATAACTAACTTTATAAACTTAACGTTATTTTAACGTTAACTTGTGACCAAAAATATAAATTTTGTGTTGAATATTTTCACATAAAGCGAAGTAGTTGCCTAATTTGAATAATTACTAAAAACTTTAAAAGTTTTATTTTATAAACCATGTAATATTTTATAATTGAACTAGACTTGAACTTGTTAAAATGTACGAAGTCTAAATGACTTTTATTAGTTATTAGAAATTATCAAATTGTCGCCATTCCCAAAATTAGGAGCAATAATAAATTAAAAGTGGCATATCGTAAATATATAAAGTTTTACTGAAATGTGGTGATGTAAGTAATGTACTATAGTAGTGAGAGATGTCAAAATAAAAATGGATTATTCACTTGAAGCTTTTCCTTTCATTACAATAGGGTATTTGACTACTTTTAGAAAATCATCTTAAATTATTAATAATGCTATGCTGAAGCTAACAAAACGTATATTTCGGCATAATTTTCAGTATTTTTCATAAAAATCGAGAAATAAATTCAAAAAAATAAATTGCCGCCGAAACGTTCCATTTGCTCTCATGACGTAACAGTTCACATTTCAAACAATGACAATTTTATAATATGTGTTTAGGCCGAGTGTCGCATACTATTTGGTATTTAATAAAATAGTAACGATGAAAAACAGACGAAATTAGCCTATTACGCCACACAAACACGTCGAAATGTATTGACAAAATGAGAATTCCACAGGTGGCGTGAACTGTGACGTCATTCGATATTCAAGAACGTTTTCGATCACGTGACCATGGCCGGAATTATAGCAATTTTAATTAGTTTTGTCGTGTGGAATAATGTTTTTAGATAATTGACCGAGCGAAGCGAGGTCTCTGAGTTAACTAGAGCGATTTGCACTTGTCCGTCCGTCCGTCCGTCCGTCCGTCCGTCCGTCTGTCAGAGCCTTATAACTTTTGAATTACTGAACGTAATTACTTCAAATTTAGATATAATATGTAAACCGATGGCCTCCAGCCGAAAATGGCTTAAAAAGTTATAAAAATCTTTATTTCAGGGGGGCTCTCATAGAAGCGAATGCGAAGTAAAAAAAAAAATATCGCGTTACATAAAATTGTTACGTATCATTTTAAAGATAATTTTGAACTGAGTACAAAAATATTTTTTTTTTAATTTTTCCCTTAAAATTGACGAAATGGGGGGCTTTCAAAGTGGCGATTTTATACGCTCGCTTGAAGACGCTCTCTAGGAAAATCCGCTATGGATTTTCAAACTGATTTTATGTTTTTAGGTCACTTATATCCTGTACTTGAACAACAAATACTAAAATTATATGAATATTATAAAGAAACGAGATTATTTAATTTTTAATGTACATCAGTAATTCATATCGCATCAACATAGCTTCACAATAATGCTAATAGATGGCGCAGTCAGTAACTATTCCCATGGAACTACGAGTTACGACTAACGACCTATCCCAAAAACAGTTTTGCGTCGACCATTATTATTTAGTTACTTATTATAATACAATAATTGTATTGTAATTTTTTTTGTACCATATTATTCAATTAAAATTATTTTTTAGTTAAAATTTAGTTAAATATTGTATATTTTCTATTCGCGTCGATAGATGACGATTTGTACAGATGCCCGTAACCCGGTTTCACTCGTTAGTACCTACATAATAATTCAATGTTTTCACTAACGTTCCCTAACCTTTACGGGCTACCTATAAGTTAGGTGATTGATGTTTTCTGTCAACTTATTTATCACGATCCTGTACGGGACACCTAAAAGGATATTGGGACGGATGTTAGGACTTAGGATTGTATTTAGGAGCTACAGCTACGTTAAGAGACTCCTACTTGGGGGATGATTTAGGTATGTTTGGTGAAAACGGGCATAATAATAATGTCAGTTTTGGTTATCATGTATCGATTGAATGAATAATCATGGAATACCGTTACCGCGAGGTCTCAGTTCGGGGCGAACCACTAGTAATCTTTTAGGATGACACCAAATGAAACGATATTTTTAGTATAGTCAAATACCCTATTCTTACCTATCGCAGTATGCCCGTAATCTTTGCGTATTTAATACTCACAGCCCGTGATTGAATCCGGTAAGAAGCGATAAAATAGATACCTACCTACTAGCTAATTTATTTTATTGGGTCATAGAAAACACAACTATTTGAAGTAAGGATAATTAATAATTATTATTTTAGCTCACGATTATATTGCTTGTTTCAGTCTCCGTAATCTTTGACAGGCTTAATGTCGCTTGCGAGCGGCCTGCAGCCAGTTGGCCGGTCCATACGCACCCTGCAGTAAACTATGACATTACTATCAAAGTAAAATAAACCATAACAGGATAGAGTTAGAGCTCAATTTGCTCAATTTTACGTAAACGTATTCTTATACGTTTACGTAACGAAAACGTTCCAAATTAAAATCGCCTGTATTGAATTTGTGACTT
This sequence comes from Oeneis ivallda, assembly GCA_029955525.1. Taxonomy (NCBI): domain Eukaryota; kingdom Metazoa; phylum Arthropoda; class Insecta; order Lepidoptera; family Nymphalidae; genus Oeneis; species Oeneis ivallda. The sequence continues at coordinate 7,248,357 of JARPMR010000010.1, read as the reverse complement.
TAAATCGATATTATTATTATGGTTCATTTAACTTTGATGCTAATGTCATAGTTTACTATTACGATCAAACGGATTAAAACTCGGACTAACCACACAGTTGGCTTTATTCTTCCTGCGCGGAAATCCCAACCATAAACGTAATATTGTACTGATCCCACTACCAATATCTAGTACTCAATGGGGAAACATACCTATTTAATAAAACCTTATTTTAATTTTTGTAAACACGTCAAAAGACGTAAAAAATTAGTGTCACTATTTGTTATGACATGATCTAATGACAGAGGAAATTCTAGGCCAATTTTCAAAATTTTTAGTCAAATAAAATAAACCAAGATAAATGAAAAATAATTGAATTTAAAGGTAAGAAAATTATTTACGGATACCTTCATAAACAAAAAAGTAGGTATGCAAAGAAGTACATTAATGTACCTATTCCTTGATTCAATTTGGGTTTAAAATTTTTATACCTAACCACAAGCTGTAATCACTGAGTATAATATTATAATCACTCCTTTTTGCTATAACAATATGTAAAGGATAAAAGATAGTAAGTATTTTAATGGTCCACAAACATATAAATGGTAAAAACGTAGTGGTTATATTCTCTTGGTAAATGGTCAAAAGCCTTAACAAAATTGTCAGAAAATTGATTTTTTATTTTTCTTTTATTTTTTCAGAACGTTAGATTTTTTTCACACGTGATGGAGAACGTGTGTATCCGAGTCAGGTTTTCACCACTTATGAAAAAAATTTCAAAAAATAATTCTAAATGCTGTCTCGAAATAGTACCTCTAGTAACATGTATTGAAAACATTGATAAAATAAAATGGACACACAAAAAGGATAAAATCGAATACATTGTTCCAATGAATTACAAAATAATAATTAAAAAATTAAAACCAAATCCAGATGCAATAAAAATGTATTATTCTTGTGTCGATTTGTTACCGTCTTCATTATCTAATGTAGATATAAATACTGTCAATATTTATAGAGTCACAAGTGACAATATTATGATAGATAATAAAAAAACTGATTTGATGGCGCTTACGAATACACCACCTCTTGATACAAAATTAGATAAAATTATGAACTTTATAAGAAAATCGAGAAATCTGACCAAAAATCTCAATGAAAACCTTGACTTATCAGATTCTTTATTAACATCAATCAATATTCCTCAAAAACATAGAACCGGGTCGGTTCAAACAGAAACAGATGAAGGTAGCATTACTATTTATTTAATAACTTATTTAAGTATATTTTTTTAATTGTACTGAATAGGATTTTTTGAATTTTTTTAGCCACAAAAAATATATTTCCACACGATAGACGAATCAATACATATTATAAAGATAAAAGCACGAACACAACACTGCAAAATAATTGTATGAAGATCACTAATCGTCAAAAATGTACAAAAAATGATCAAATAAGAAGGCCTATAAGATATATCACTCCAATATATCAGAACATCCAACTTAATGATTATTCAGTACTTAATATACATAAAAAAAATAAAGAAACTAGTTCAATTGCAAGTGCAGTGTATGAACTAGATATTTTAAAAAATTGTAATAATAGGACACCACTATCATCTCCATATAGCAACATCCGTGAATCAGTTGACGAAGGAATGATATTATCTAATATCAGAATTCAGCCTGAAGTGCGTGTTGCTAAATTTGTTGAAAAAATGGAAAAGGAAATTATGCCTTTAAAGACAATACTTAATAATATTATAGCTAAATGTACCTCGTTAGGCTTAAATAAAAATATATTAAGTAATAAGCCTTTGCTAGATGTAAATGTAATTTTAGGGAGTCATAAAATTATGAAACGTGGAGTTGAAAGAGAAAAAAGTTACAACCGTGTCGTATATTCTGTTGTTTTTGATGAATAAAGTGTATCTGTTTTTACTGTTTTTTAATTATTTCATTTTAATCGTTCCTTATTACAAAATATAATAAATTATTATTATTATATATAATATACAAGTTTCCTTACAAGATATTTTTTTTCAGAACATCAAATCTAAAGTAGGTAGGTAGGTACTTAGAAAAAAAAATCGTATGGAGAATGGATTTGAATTTTGCTTGATTATTATTCTTTACATAATAGTCAATATAATTTTTGTATTTCGAACAGAAACATCATGAATCAAAACACTGTTGAAAATTCTATTAAAGTTGGACATTCAACATTTGATGTCGTGGCTGTGCCTCAAACTAATATTTCGCAAATATTAGATACGACTACAAACACTAAGCCAGTGAATGTTAAAATTAAAATAAGAAATAAAGCAGAAGTGACAGATGGACTTATCTCTGTTCCCAAGTTAACAACAACTGGTCCAAAGAAAGTGCGGCTTGTTAGTAGCGATCAAACCATAATATCATTTGACATATTCATGGAAACGGAAAATAAGAAAAAGGTCGGAAATCGGAAAAAACCTAATTATACATTTTTTAAACTTTTTAAACCCAGTAAGTTAATTTTTTATATGACTTGATATTGAAAATAAGATTCCAATTTAAAAAAAAATTTAATACGTCACAGGTGGATGTTTCAATAACCAAAATGATGATGATATTTATCCTTATATACCTAGTTCCTCTAATGAAACATATAGGGCAAAGAGTGCATCAAACGTAAGTGACCTGCAAGATGATAAAGTATACGACGAAAAATTTGCTCTGAGAAAAAGCCTTCCGCCGATAGCATCTAATAATTTTTTGGGTAAATGTAAACCAGGTATAGTAACATATATGTACCTAACTCTAGAATAAGATAATTCTATATTAAAGTCACATTTCGTGAATACAAGTTAAATAAATTATTCCTTTTTTTAGGTGGTTGCTTAGATCCACCTTTCGGTGAAGATAAATATATCTACAAACCAAAAAATAAAATGTTAGCAATTGATCAAAACAATTTTGAAAACCACGAGTTTGATGAAAAATGTATTGAGGATAAAAAAAATACAGATGAAGTTACAGATAAGCCAGACATTGTTTTGCATGATTCACCAAGCAAAAGTTCTATTGAAGAAAAGTACTCTCATTCACTCATTACTTACCCACCTGCCCTGTTTTCGAGTGATATTTTAGAAGAATGCCAAAACAAAAAATCAAAACCGAGAAATACTGACAATAAAGCAAGAATATCTATAAATGAGTTTTCAGACACTTATTTTATGCCACCTAAAAAACAAAAAATTATTAAGAATGACGAAACTGTCAGTATCGAATTTTCTGAAACTCCAAACATATATAGTAGCTATGATAAAATAGTGGTTGATTCTTTCACTCAAACAGAATCTTTGCCTTTACCTAAAAATGAGCTATTTAACCAAGCTACAGAACCAAAATTATTTAGTACACAATATATAAGCGACAGTAGTCAAAGAATTACTGAAACTAACCTTTCTAAAGATGACAATGCAACTGTTGGATTTAGTGAGTTGTCAAGTATAAATATTAAAATACAAAACTCGGAAAATAAAAGTTCTATCTCTGACGTAAGTGCTGCTGAACTAAAATTAATCGATGATACAGTCGAAAATAAAATTAAACTATTAGAAAATCCACAAATAGATATGATAAAATTTCAAGGCACTGAAAATCATAATGCAGAGACTAAAACAGATACAAACTTATTCGAAACAAATCTGGATAATACTGTTGTTATTCCATCTTCATTGATTTATAAAGATACAATAATTATTCAGGACGCAACTAAAACAGCCAAAGACTCTCGGATATCAAAAAATAGAAGCAAGTCTAACCTAGATGAATTAAAGCTGATACCTAATAATTTAGTAGATAACTTTTTGCAAACAAGCCTAGACCGGAATATATCCTGTATAGAAAACCAATCTATAGGATCTAGTTTTTTAGTAAATACTGATGAAAATGAAATAAAATTTGCAGAATGTATATATTCGGATGAGATTACTTTGAAAAACTCTAATACTACTGTAATTGAACGTCCCGCAGAAATAGATAATCTTCATCTGATACTATTAACTGAAAGTGTTGAATTAAAGCATAGTACAGGTAAATTAAACCAGACCAAAAAAACTGACCCTTCTAAAATATCCGTAAAAAAAGAAATGCTAGAGAATATGCACCAGAAAGATTTTCGACAAAGTAAGCAATTTCAAGATGTAATCAGCACAGCAATCGTCAACAACGAAAAAGAAAGTGACACCATTGATATTATCTCTGTAAAAAAATACCCTGTCAAAACAGAAGATAAAAAATATGGCGACCAAGATTTCTCAACCATGGAGCTAGTACGTTAAGCGCTTAAATTACAAGTAACATAAAACTACTGTAGAAAAATACAATAATTTATGATTGAATTTGTAGCGTATAAAAGTAATTTAAGTATCTATTTCTTACTATTTTAGATTTTATATTCAACGAGTGAAGCTGCTGATGTACAAATGACTGACCATAAATCAACTCGGATATCCAGTGAAGCTACGAATTATTTCTCGGATTCTATTAGTACCGAACCGATTGAAAGTGACAAAGTATCTAGCGCTCTTTCTAATGATTTAAAAGCTGGTAACTTTATTATATCAGATAATATTGATATTAATAATGAGAAAACACCAGCATTGCAAGAGAAGATCAGTTCACCACTTCAACTGCGGCAAAAAGATAATAGCAATAATATTTACTACGAAGATAAACAGTTCAGTTCACTTACGATCCAAAGTTTAGAACCGACATCTTCACTCAATTTATTGACACCATTAACATTGCCAGAAAAGACTAGTTCATATATAAGATGTCCTATTAAAAACGGTTCTGTTAAGCACGATAATAAAAACGGTTTCGTTGATGATCAAATTCTTATATCGCCATCTTCACTCGATTTATCAGGTAGAGCTGCTGTACCTTCAGATAATTTGGAAGTTCACGGACCAACTGATATTGTACATGATCTTATTCCTATTAGTAACGTTCCTGTTGTAATTCAAAGTTTACAAAACATTGACATTGATGGTCGTCATTATTTACCCACTAAAGATCATTTTACTGAAAAAGAAGAATCTGATGATGGAGGAACCTCAGAAACAAAAAATGAATTGCAAATTAAAAATAGTAAGATAACATTACTGTCAGATTATAAAACGTCTGTTACACCCACAGATTACTTGGAGGTTCTTATATCACCATCCTCACTTGATTTATCAGGTAGAGATGCTGCAACTTCAGATAATTTGGAAGTTCAGGGACCAACTGGTATTTTACATGATCTTATTCCTACTAGTAACGTTCCTGTTGAAATTCAAAGCTTACAAAACATTGAAATTGATGGTCGTCATGATTTACCCACTAAAGATTATTTAACTGAAAAAGAAGGATCTCATGTTAGACGAACCTCAGAAACGAAAACTGAATTGCAAATTAAAAATAGTAAGGTAACATTACTGTCAGATTATAAAACGTCTGCTACACCCACAGATTACTTGGAGGTTCTTTTATCACCATCCTCACTTGATTTATCAGATAGAGCTGCTGTACCTTCAGATAATTTGGAAGTTCAGAGACCAACTGATATTGTACATGATCTTATTTCTACTAGTAACGTTCCTGTTGAAATTCAAAGTTTACAAAACATTGAAATTGATGGCCGTAATGATTTACCCACTAAAGATTATTTAACTGAAAAAGAAGGATCTCATGTTAGAGAAACCTCAGAAACGAAAACTGAATTGCAAATTAAAAATAGTAAGGTAACATTACTGTCAGATTATAAAACGTCTGTTACACCCACAGATTACTTGGAGGTTCTTATATCGCCATCCTCACTTGATTTATCAGGTAAAGCTGCTGCACCTTCAGATCTTTTGGAAGTTCAGGGACCAACTGATATTGTACATGATCTTATTACTACTAGTAACGTTCCTGTTGAAATTCAAAATTTGCAAAACATTGACGTTGATGGTCGTCATTATTTACCCTCTAAAGATCATTTTACTGAAAAAGAAGAATCTGTTGATGGAGGAACCTCAGAAACAAACAATGAATTGCAAATTAAAAATAGTAACAAAACATTACTGTCAGATTATAAAACGTCTGCTACACCCACAGATTACTTGGAGTTTCATAGATCAGGCGATATTGCACATGGTCTTATTCCTATACATAACGCTCCACTTGAAATTCAGACTTTGCAAAATAATGATATTAAAAATCTTCATGATTTACCCAATGAAGATCATTTTACTGAAAAAGTATCTGATGAAAAAGAAATCTTGGAAACGGAGACTGAATTGCAAATTAATAATAGCTCTGTGACAATACTATCAGATTGTAAAAAGTCTGATATATCCACAGATTTGAAAGTTCATGGACCCGGTGACAATGAACTTGGTTTTATGCCTATCAGTAACGTTCCTGTTAAATTTCCAAATCTGCAAAACATTGGTATTGAAGATCGTCATGATTTAACTACTAAAGATTATTTCACTGAAAAAGAAAAACCTGATCATAAAGTACCCTTAGACACGAAAACTGAATTGCAAAATAACAATAATCATGTGGCAATAATATCAGATTATAAAACGTCAAGCAATGGCTTGACGTTTTATAATCGTACGCGTAATGACGCGCATGATACTTCAAATTCTATTGCCTCTATCAATAAAAAATTAGAATATCAATCTAAAATTTCAAATGCAGATTTTTATAGTAAACCATTAAAGTTGTATATTCCGAAAGTTCTCCAAGCTCATTCAAAAGAAACTCTGATGAATGTTGATGAAATCACTTTAACGAAAGCTGAAAAAAATCACATTCGAAATGAAAATTCATCAATAGAAATAAACTTAGGGTTTTATTCTTTCGTAAATAATAAAAATGAAACTTCAATAAGAACATTCGATACTTCTAAGGACCTCAGAATAGATACACAGGATAAAAATATAACAATGATCAAATCGATACTTAGAAAAAATGATAGTGAAATTAGAATTCCAGTCAATTCAGAAATGGACCTTACATTACAAATTAAGAAAACTTTCGATAAAGGTGAAGTAAAATAAAATAACTTTGCATTGTATATATTTATCTGTTATAAACTATTTAACTTGACTTTAGTTTCAGGACTTATTTCCAAGTGGGAGTTTGATAATACCAAAAAAGAATTGATGAATAAAGACGTTTTATTACAAGAAACTTTGGACTCTGTTTATGAAAATCTGGTTCCTGTTGAAAACATAATACAAAATTTAAAGAAAGAGGCCGACTTTCTAACTCAGCAACAAATTTCGTTCAGAGAAATTCTAAGCACGATGAAAAAAACATCCCAAGGAATTATCAACAAAAACAAAAGCTGTACTTGCAATAAATATTCTATATGATTATGAAGATGATTTTTTTTAATAGTAATTATATCTTCTTCTTCCATATCAACCGATAGACGTCCACTGCTGGACAAAGGTCTCTTGCATGGACTTCCACAGGCCTCGGTCTTGCGCCGCCTGAATCCAGCGGCTTTGATGTCGTCGGTCCACCTGGTGGGGGGTCTGCCAACACTGCGCTTCCCGGTGCGGGGTCGCCACTCCAGCACCTTGGGACCCCAACGACCATCAGCTCTTCGAACTATGTACCCCGCCCATTTCCACTTCAGTATCGCGACTCGCTTAGCTATGTCGGTGACTCTGGTTCTCCTACGGATCTCCTCATTTCTGATTCGATCCCGCAGGGACACTCCGAGCATAGCTCTCTCCATCGCCCGCTGAGCGGTACTGAGCCTACTTATGAGGCCCTTAGTTAGCGACCATGTCGCGGATCCGTAAGTCATCACTGGCAACACGCACTGTTCGAAGACTTTAGTCTTCAGGCACTGAGGAATTTTGGACGAGAAGACATCTCGGAGCTTCCCGAACGCTGCCCAGCCGAGTTGGATTCGGCGGTTGATCTCTTTCTCGAAATTGGACCTACCTAGCTGGACTGTGTGTCCCAGGTAAATATACTCGTCGACAATTTCGAGTGCAGAGTTCTCAACAATTACTGGGTGGAGCTGTGCATGAGCATTGGACATGATTTTCGTCTTGCTCATGTTCATTTTCAGGTCCACCTGTTGAGAAACCCTGCTGAAATCGTTGAGCATTGTATTGAGGTCTCTCAAAGTCTCTGCCATGACTACTATGTCATCGGCAAATCGCAGGTGAGTGATGTACTCGCCGTTTATGTTGATGCCAAGCCCGTTCCAATCCAGAAGCTTAAAGACGTCCTCCAACGCAGCCGTAAAGAGCTTCGGGGAGATAACGTCTCCCTGTCGCACTCCACGCTGCAAGTGGATTGGCCTCGTAGTCTGGTCCTGTATACGTACTGACATTGTGGCGTTTTCATACAAGCACTTCAACACTTGGATATACCGGTAGTCAATCCGGCATCTCTGCAGCGACCTCAACACAGCCCAAGTTTCCACCGAATCGAAGGCTTTCTCATAGTCCACAAACGCTAAGCAAAGTGGCCGGTTATACTCTTCCGTCTTTTGTATAACCTGCCGCAGCGTATGAATGTGATCTATGGTACCAAAGCCTTTTCGGAATCCGGCTTGTTCGGGAGGCTGGAAGTCGTCGAACCTACGAGCGAGACGATTCGTAAAGACTCTCGAGAACAACTTATAAACATGACTCAACAACGAGATGGGTCTATAATTCTTCAACAAGGTATTATCACCCTTTTTGAAGAACAGAACCACCACGCTCCTGTGCCATGCTTCCGGCGTTGTGCCCTCGTGGATGACGGAATTGAACAATCGCTGAAAGATCTTAAGTACCGGTTTTCCACCCGCTTTCAGGAGTTCCGCAGTGATTCCGTCATCACCTGGCGCCTTGTTGTCCTTGAGCTGTTTGAGAGCCATTCTAATATCGTATAGGCTGACGTCCGGGATATCTTCGGTATAGTGTCGGGTCAGTTTGGCTCTGGGATCTTTCGCCAAATTTTCAACAGGTTTTTGTGTCGTGGTATATAACTGTCCATAGAACTTCTCAACCTCTCCCAAGACCTCAGGTCGAGAAGAGACGAGACGACCGTCATCAGTTTTCAGCCGCGTCAGCTGGCTCTGTCCGATAGACAGATCTCTCGCGAACACTTTTGAGCTTTTGTACCGCTCAATGGTATCTTTAATACACTTGGTATTAAAGACACGAAGGTCGCGAGTTTGTGCCTTAGAGATCTGCCTATTAATCCGCCGGTAGGCAGCCGCGTCTGCCGATGACTGCAGCCTCATCTCTTGTCTCTCCTTCATTAGAGATTCCTTGAGAGTATGGTCAGAGAACTTTTCGGTTCTTTTCCTGCGATGGGTCTTAAAGAATTTAGACCCCACAGTATGGACAGTTTCCACGAACCTGTTGTTTAGATCGTCCACAGAAACGCAGTCTGTTAGGCACTCGAATCAGTTCTGCAGTTCGAGTTGGAATTTTTCGGGATTTTGGATATGAGCACGAGAAGGTCGGAGAGTGGACTTCACCAGTCTGGCCCTTTCCAGCTTTACATTAATATTCAACGTGCCTTTTACCATCCGGTGATCGCTACCGGTTTTTACCCTATTGATCACAGAGACATCTATATATATAAAAGAAAGTTGCTATTTATAACTCAAGAACGGATGAACCGATTTGGCTGAAAATTGGTGGAGAGGTAGCTTAGAACCAGGAGACGGACATAGGATACTTTTTATCCCGTTCGACCGCGTTTCCATCATGTCACTATAAAACGTGGTATAAGAAAAACGCATCTGACATGGAATAACAAAACGCAAATGACAGTGGAATAACAAAACGTAAATGACAGCTAAACGTAATTTTGTCTTAGGTTAAGTATGGTAAAAAATTTGACAATTATAAAAACTGTTATAATAAAGCATTACTGATATTATAAATGCGAAAGTGTGTTTGTTTGTTGGTTTGTCCTTCAATCACGTCGCAACAGAACAGCGGATTGATGCGATTTTTTGCATGGGTATAGTAATGGATGTAGTAGTGGTTCCTCAGACCGGGAGAGCTACTTTTTATCTCGGATAATGAAAGAGTTCCCGCGGGATTTTTAAAAACTAAATCCATGCGGACGAAGTCGCGGGCATCAGCTAGTCATTGAATATATGCCGCTTGGTCGACATAATGAAGTCGATCTCATTTCTCGTGGAACCATCGGGACTCAACTATGTCCATTTTCTGTGTGGCCGCTTCTTGAAGAAGGAATTCATCATAAAGAGGCCCTCCTTCTCCATGAAGTCTGCCAAAATTTGGCCCCTTTGGTTCCTTCGCCCATACCCAAAATGCCCCACTCTCGTCTCTGCACCGCTTCGTTCGCCCAGCCTTGCATTGAAATCCCCCATCACAACACTGTAATGAGTGGTAGAGGCGTGTATGGCTTTTGATATATCCTCATACAGCGCCTCTACCTCCTCGTCAGAATGTGTCGATGTTGGTGCGTAGACCTGTATAACCTTCAGCGAATACCGTTTGGTGATTCTGAGTATGAGGTACGCTACCCTACTCGACACACTCTTGACTTGTACAATGTTGTTGACGAGGGACTTGTGGACGATGAACCCGACACCACCCTGGGACTGTTGATCGCCCTCCCGGTAGTAAAACAAGTTGCCGGAATTGAGGATTATCGAGTCCTCCCCCTCTCTTCGGACTTCAGACAATCATAGTAATTATATAAATCTGTTTAAAACACAAACACTGTAAGTTGTAAATTATGATAATATAATTATGATGAATGTGTAACATTGTATTTAGGTTGTTATTTCAATTTTAATAATTTAATATTTAATATGGAGTTCTATAATAGTAAATGCAGTGGAACAATATTATTTTTTGATTCGAATAGTTTACACGTTTTGAATTAAATACCTACCTATTTCATTTTTTCCAGGTATATTAATTTTAGTACCGAAGAGGTACTTAGATACTGATATTATACCTACTTGTCTCGAAGTTGATTTGGGATAATGTCCGCTGTACTTACAACGTAAATTAACATAGGCAAGTCATTTTCAGGTTCACCCCTTTTCATTTAAGAAATTATTTTTAAAAGATTGTATGAAATGCAAGAACCAAAACGTCAAGAATTATTATTCCAATAATAAAGTTCCGGTCATGTTCCGGTAAATAAAATCAAAAGAATGTTACTTATTAATAATAATAATTATGTTAAGGCCATTAGTGCTTTATCATAATAGGTAATAATAATTAATGAGAGAAGTAGGTCAATCAATACCTACAATTTTACAAAGCAAACTTACAAACAATTTTTATTGACCAACGAACGTATCGTATCAACATTGATATTTATCAGAGTAGATATAGGTACTATCATTAATTAATTATCGTTATCTATTTACTTATCTGGTTTCACCGACAATCCCTAAGGAATTAGGAAATTAGGGGAATGCCTAATCTAAGTTAGGTAACCCTGAGTTACAATTCCCCAACCCTTATTTTAAGGACCTACTAAATATTTACTAACACTTCCTAACAACATAGACTTATACAGACTATTTAGACATTTAAAAATTTTTTAATTGGCGTAGGCATTTCATATTACTATTTAGACAATTTATAATGTTTAAATTGGCGTAGGGTATAAAATGTATTAATCCTCTTTTTCTAGAGGTAGTTAGGTAAGTGTTTAGAGTTTATTTTCTCCACAAAAGTACTTAGGTATATTTTATCCATCCATCCATAAACGTAGCGTAACTTACCGTAAAGATAGTTCAATGTCAAGTATCAGTTATCAGGTAAAAGGAATTTTTTGGCTAATTGTATGACTAAAAATATAGATAGGTAGGTACAGCTATAGGTAAAGTTGATAAATATATATTTCAAGGTTCCTTGTTATAACTACAATGGCGGCCGAAAATAGCAAATTAGCTTATCTTCACAACAAAAATGCTGTAATTTACAACTTTTTAAGATAACAGAAGGTAGAGGTTAGCAGGAACTCGGCATCTTAGCTCATCGTGGTTTTTTTGAGTGTTTGCAAACTTTATTTTAGCATCCTATCAGTTGATGAATAAATTGCCATTAATTTAAATCTAGGCGTTTTATCATAATTTTAAAATGTTAAAAATATACAATCTATATATATAAAAGAAAGTGGTGTTAGTTACACTATTTATAACCCAAGAACGGATGAACCGATTTGGCTAAAAATTGGTGGAGAGGTAGCTTAGAACCAGGAGACGGACATAGCATACTTTTTATCCCGTTCGACCGCGTTTCCGTCAAGTCACTATAAAACGTGGTATAACAAAAACGCATCTGACACGGAATAACAAAACGCAAATGACAGTGGAATAAAAAAACGTAAATGACAGCTAAACGTAATTTTGTCTTTGGTTAAGTATGGTAAAAAATTTGACAATTATAAAAAAGATAGCTTAACGTAATTGATAATATCATCAGTAATATGTTTTCTCTTTGAATCATCATTAACAATGCCGCGAGCAAGACGATCAAATGTTTCCTGCTACAAAGCTACGGATTGACGTGATTTATTGGATAGGTATAGTTGAGAACCTGGAGGGTGACAAAGATTTCCCGCAGGATGTTATGAACTAAATCCACGCAGACGAAGTCGCGGGCATCAGCTAGTATAAGATTAAATTATCGACCGAGCGAAGCGAAGGTCTCTGAGTTTACTAGAGCGATTTGCACTTGTCCGTCCGTCCGTCTGTCACAGCCTTATAACTTCTGAATTACTGAACGTAATTACTTCAATTTTAGATATGATATTATGTAAACCGATGGCCTCCAGCCGAAAATGGCTTAAAAAGTTATAAAAATCTTTATTTCAGGGGGGCTCCCATACGAAATGGGGGGCTTTCAAAGTGGAGATTGTATTCGAGGCTAGATTTCTAAAACCACTTTGTTTTAAAACTTGAAACTTACACATAATTTGAGTTATATTCTGTACTTGAACAACAAATACTAAGATTAGATAAATATTATAAAGAAACGAAATTATTTGAGTTTTAATGGGCATCAATGTTTTTAACAAAACTTCACTATACTGTTACTAGATGGCGCTGTCTTTAATATTGTAAATATGCATCCCATCCACGAAAGCAGATGACGATTGACGTCATCAGATTCGGCGCGTTTTAATTACAATATAATATAGTTAAAACTACCTTATAGGAATTATGGGATACCGCGAGGTCTCAGTTCGGGGCGAACCACTAGTATAAATGTACTCACTTTTAAGTATGCATAATATTATAGTGAGGGGCAACTTGCCCCTCACTATACCGGGCAACTACGGAACCCTACTATGCGCGTAGCTTGGCATTTGACGTTTATTATTATTTTTATTTTGTAATTTATGTAAGTAATAGTATTATTATCTTCTTTTATAGGTAGATACTTTGTTCATGAAATACCTATTAAATTTTTTGAATTGTACCTATTTATTTTTTGTACTTTATTCTGAAAATAAGAAGTAGCTAAGTTCCTATAAATCGAGACGAAAATTGTTGGAAACTCTACCCACTCCTACAGGCCAGAGAGCCTGTGACGTCACTGGCGTTTGTACACAAATGGCTTGGCAATATGTTGAAATGTCCTTATAGGCTAGGTAGTTAAAATCTAAATGGTATGCTCTTTTTGTTCAATTTGAAATTCTTTGATACTAGTCTCAGTCGTTGAATGCCTTTTACTTGAGATCGGAAAAGGTTGATGACTATTTTAGCAGTCGTGCAGGTATTGATCAAGCAACAAGTCGCCAGGAAAGCTGTTTGGTCAATAAATAATACCATAACTTACCGCTAGCGTTGTGCGGTTTTCATTTAACTGGTCAAGTGCTCGTTAAAATATAAGGTAAGGTTCTGTAGTCCTGCGAAAACTACAAAATAAGTTGTTGGAGTTTACTCCTTAAGAATCGATTTTAGCAGCCCGGTATGAGAAAAATCCGGGCAGTAAAATCAATTTATCAATGACCTCGTTACGTTTTTCACAACGTTGAAATTTCTACCCTAACGTTGGGTAAATAAGGTTGGTTTTCGTGCGAAAGTCGGTCGGGGCGCGCTCGGACCCGAGTCGCGCGCATAGAGAAGGATATAGCGTCGCGCGTAAACTCCAGTCGCGCGTCGGAGCTGACACACACTTTTTTTTTCACTATATATTTCTCTTCCAATTACTCGAATAGGCGCCAAAGCAATTAGGTAGGTACACATTATATGATACTATGCTCTTATCTAATACATAATATATCATAGTGTTATCTTTTTCACTAAGTATGCTCCGTACCAAAAAAATGAGAGGATCATTATTTTTAGACCTGACAATTTTATTTAGTTTAAAGATTATTTTAAATTATTGCCGACACATGAATTCCTGCAGCAAGTCCAATCCACACTTTTTAGGGTTCCATACCCAAAGGGTACTGGGTACAACTGAACCCTATTACTAAGCCTCCGTGTCCGTCCGTCTGTCAGCGGATTGTGTCTCGTAAACCGTAATAGGGAGGCAGCTGAAATTTTCACAATGTGTATTTCTATTGCCGCTATAACAACAATGAAATAAAATTAAAAAGTAAGGGGGGGGGGGGGGCATACATGGAAAAGGAGTCAAAATAAAATTTTATTTTTTTACATTTAGTTAGGAATTTAAAATTTCTGTAATATAGTTGACCGAGCGAAGCGAGGTCTCTGAGTCTAATTGAGTGAATTTGTACTTGTCCGTCCACTCGTCTGTCCGTCCGTCCGTCTGGCAGAGCCTTATAACTTTTGAATTACTGAACGTAATTACTTCAGATTTAGATATAATATGTAAACTGATGGCTTTCAGCCAAATATTGTATAAAAAAATTATAAAAATCTATTTATTTCAGGGGGGCTCTCATAGAAGTCATTCACTTCTATGAGAGCCCCCCTGAAATAAAGGAAAGTATTTTTTGTTGCCTTTCATAGGCTTGCGATATGTCTTTTTAAAGATGATTTTAAACAGAGTACAAAAATATTTTTTTTCTTTATTTTTCCCTCAAAATTGACGAAATGGGGGGCTTTCAAATTGGAGATTTAATACGCTCGCTTGAAGACGCTCTCTAGCAAAATGGCCAATGTATTTTCAAGCTGAACTTATTTTTTTATTTCACTTATAATATCCTGTACTTGAACAACAAATACTAAAATTAAATGAATATTATAAAGAAACGAGATTTTTTAATTTTTAATGGGCATCAGTAATTTTCATCATAGCTTCACAATATTGTTAATAGATAGCACAGTCATTATTTATCCCATGGAACTAGGAGTTACGACTACGATCTATCCCAAAAACAGTTTTGTGTCCACCATTATTATTTAGGTACATAATATAATAACATATTATTCAATTAAAATTATTCTTTAGTTAAATATCAAACTTCAATACTATAATAACTATTAATTGCTACATTTTGTATATTTTCTATTCGTGTCGATAGATGACGATTTGTACAGATGCCCGTAACCCGTTTTCACTCGTTAGTACATAATAATTCAATATTTTCACTAACGTTCCCTAACCTTTACGGGCTACCTATGATAAGTTAGGTGATGATTTCTGTCAACTTCTTTATCACGATCCTGTACGGAACACCTAAAAGGACATTGGGAGCACTAAGGATTGTATTTAGGAGCTACCTATGTAAAGAGACTCCTACTTAGGGGATGATTTAGGTATGTTTGCTGATAACGGGCATAATAATAATGTCAGTTTTGGTCGTCATGTATCGATTGAATGAATAATCATGGGATACCGTTACCGCGAGGTCTCAGTTCGGGGCGAACCACTAGTGTATTTAAACAACAAATACTGAAAACACCGATTTATAATGCAGTTTGTAAGTTGTGACCAAAAAAAACAGCCAAGTGCGAGTCGGACTCGCGCACCGAGGGTTCCGTACTCCAAAAGTAAAAGTAAAACGATAATATTATATTAATTTCCTTATTTAACGTTAACTTTGTTTGTAGAGGTTTATTGTTAATATAAAAAAACTATGCTAGTTAGAGCGTTGGTTTTATTTTTCCTGTAAAATATACATTAACCTCTATTGACCATAATTATTTCAGATTTTTCGATTGGTAAACTTCGGAGATAAGGGGGGGAACGGTATTTTTTTCGACATTTTGGCCGATTACTCAGAAACTATTATAAATAGAAATAAATAAAAAACTGTTTTAGAATGCACTAGTAAAGGCCTTTTATATGATACCCCACTCGGTATAATTATCTTACTTTTAAATTTCAAACCCCTGATTTTCCCCCTTTTTTAATGAAACTAAAATAATTTTCGCGTTTCTTTTATTTTTTTTGTAAAATATACATAAACCTCTATTGACCATAATTATTTCAGATTTTTCGATTGGTAAACTTCGGAGATAAGGGGGGGGAACGGTATTTTTTTCGATATTTTGGCCGATTATTCAAAAACTATTATATATAGAAATAAATAAAAAACTGTTTTAGAATGCACAAGTAAAGGCCTTTCATATGATCTTACTTTTAAATTTCAAACCCCCGATTTTCCCCCTTTTTAATCAAACTAAAATAATTTTCGCGTTGCTTTTATTTTTCCTGTAAAATATACATAAACCTCTATTGACCATAATTATTTCAGATTTTTCGATTGGTAAACTTCGGAGATAAGGGGGGGGGAACGGTATTTTTTTCGACATTTTGGTCGATTACTCAAAAACTATTATATATAGAAATAAATAAAAAACTGTTTTAGAATGCACAAGTAAATGCCTTTCATATGATAGCCCACTCGGTATAGTTATTTTACTTTGAAATTTCAAACCCCTGATTTTCCCCCTTTTTTAATAAAACTAAAGATAATTTTCGATTTTTCTTTATTCCAATGATGTTGGGCCACTATTATACACAACTATACCAAATTTCATGTCGATAGCTTTAATAGTTACTGAAATAATCGACTGTGACAGACGGACGGACGGACGGAGAAAGTCTCACCATAAGGGTTCCATTTTTACCATTTTGGTACGGAACCTTAAAAACGAGCATATTTCCCCGCTAATTTAGTACTACTTATCTAAGAATTAAGATAATAACTAAATATCTAGTTTCAAAACATGATTTTGTCATATGTACGGAACCCTAAAAGAGCGAGGGCCGACTCGCACTTGGCCGATTTTTTATCATTTATACCTATATACTTTATCATTTAATTTATGTAAGTATAAATTTAAATATCATTAACATAATGTCATAGGTAGAGATCTATACAATGTCTAACTATGACATTTTATTGACCTACATGGGGGGCGAAAAGGTTTTCCTTGTTTGAATTCGGAACCCTAAAATGGTTTGCACAATAAACCTGTTACACAAGTTTGGCGAAAATAATAACATGTGGGCAAAATACATATTTGTGCAAATCTTTAAGTCTGTAACAGTTGCGATGCGAAGCTACTCGGAGCAATCTACCTACATAATTCTACAGCTGATTAATTGCTATTACAATAAATAATAATATGTACATAATTAAGCCATAGAAACATTATATGCTATTATAACGTCTTCATACATATTAAATCTATTTCATCGTCATTAAAGATATTATGTGAGATTCCTAATTACTATTTCATTCAAATTATCAGTACGTATACACTAAGTTGTACGAAGAAACAAATATTGCAAGCAAATTACTTTTTATCATCGAATGAATAGGTTGTGTGTGAAGTTGCAAAAAAGTATTATAATTATTTATACTTTATGCTTTGACTTTATGTGATGAATAATATAATGATGGAGAAAAGTATCAATACAGTGTCGAAAAAAATTGATGACATTGAAAATAATGAAGTTGATTTGGATCAAGCACTTAATGTCGCAGGTAATGATAATAGTGTCAGTGTTTTTTTATTAATATTTTTAACAGCGTGTAAAGATGTGATTATGGGCGCATCAGTCTATAATAAAATTATTTTATGTTTGTAGTTTGTACGGTCCTGCTTTCTCTAGAGATTAAACGTGCAAGCTGATTATGATGATTACCTACCAATAAACTTGCAAATGTGCAGTCTTATTAGATATCGTTAGTGACACTGATTTGCAAGATTGGTAAAAAAATTAAACCAGTTGGGTTGTGCAGCGCTTTATACCTTTCTGCTAGCTTAATGTCACGATTAGGTTCGCGTGAATTTGGATTTTTTAAAATAAATTTCTTCATAAATTATTTATAGTTCCTCATAAACTTTACCATAATATTATTTGTATTTATTATATCCGCGAAACTTGGTATTTCGGCTCTTGATCAAAATTAGAGAACTGACTGAAAATTTTTATGACAGCTTTATTCTTTGAGTTATTTTTCAAGTTATGTGCATGAAACTTGGTATTTTGGTACTTGATTAAATAATATAATTAATAATGTGTAATGTTAGTCTGTGGACATTTATTAATTTTTATTGATTACTCTTTAGTACCTACCTACCTCTGTATGTTCTCACTGTTCTCACATTCGAGGGCTGCTGGAAGATTCCTTAGAGATAAGTTGTCCTTGTGCACGTTCTTTACATCTTTGTTTTATTTTTATATTACTGGTACTAAATAAATAAATTTAAAGAATTACATGTTTCACAGATTTTGTAAATTCTATCCCTAAATAGGGGATGAAAGTTTGTATGAAAGTCCGTAATTTTTCAAGTTATATCCACGAAACTTGGTATTTTGGCTCTTGATTAAAAACAAAGAAGTACGCATTTAACAGTTTTTGAAAATTCTATCCCTAAAGGGATTAAAAAGAGGTTGATCGTTTTTATGAAAGTCTGTCATTTTTCAAGTTATGTATATGAAACTTGGTATTTTGGCTTTAATTAAAAAAATAAGGTACGGGTTTCACAATTTTTGAAAATTCTACCCCCAAAGGTACAAAATAGGGGATGAAAGTTTTTATGACAATTATTCGAGTTATTTTTCAAGTTATGTATGTGGAACATAGTATTTGGTCTCTTTATTTAAATAAAAATAATTACGTCTTTCACAAATTGTAACTTCTACCTCTAAAAGGGTTAAAATAAATGGACGTAAGGTACGTATTTCACAGTTTTTGAAAACTCTACCCCCAAAGGGTTAGATAGGGGTTTGAATAAACGTATGGAACTCCATAATTTTTCACGGATCTACGTCATTCTTTGATGGTTATGGTTGCAGCAAGTGTTACAGCATTTCCCACGGGATTTTCAAAGAAACTAATTCCACGCGGACGAAGTCGCGAGGGCAACAGATAGTATTGCCTTATGATGATAACGCCGTAGGTACTTTCATGATTATTGAGTTTTATTTTATTTTATCTACTATACATACTTACTCACATTTTACACACAAAAAATAACAACACAAAAATTAACTGGAAACATATTAGTTATTAATAAAAAAAATATTAATAAATAATTAGAAGGAAAAATAAGTGCTTTTATAAAACCAGTGCATATTGATAAAGCTCCATTAGTGAAACATGTCGTACTTTTATCGCCCACCCCTAGTATAAAAGTAAAAACCTCAACATATATTTAGCTAATAAGAATAAGTAATTATTTTTTGCCACAATCATTTTAACACATACTCGGGGTCAAAGGTTCAATTTTTGTCAAGGCTAATTTTACGATAAAACTTACCGTTTTGCTGAAAATCGCGAAAAACCCGTTTTTGTGACCTTTGACCCCGCGTAAATATTTTTCCATGTGTCAGATCGATGAGGACTTTTCACGTTTCATTTATAATAGTGTTTTGAACAATCTTACCAATTTTCAGCCAAGTGTGAATTATTGTAACCTCACCCCTATTTTTTGGTCTAATTTGACTGGGCCAAGAAGACAAGTCTTCGAACAGTGCGTATGGCCACTTGCCAGTGATGACTTACGGCAACCGAACAGTCGCTATGATCCGGGCGATGGAGAGAGCTATATGCTCGGAGTATACCTGCGAGATCACAGAAATTGAGGAGATCCGTAGGAGAACCAAAGCCACCGACATAGCTCAGCGAGTCGCGAAACTGAAGCGGAAATGGGCGGGGCACATAATTCGAAGAGCTGATGGTCGTTGGGGTCCCAAGGATTCCGCACCGGGAATTGGCAGACCCCTCCCCCCCTAGATGGACCGACGACATCAAACGAGTCGCAGGGAGCCGCTGGATTTAGGTGGCGCAAGACCGAGGCCCGTAGAAGTCCATGCAAGAGAACTTTTTCCAGCAGTGGACGTCTATCGGTTGACAAAGAAGAAGTAGAAGAAGAATTATGTGCCAAAGTATTTCATACTAGTTGACCCGCCCCAGCTTCGCACGTGTAGGCTTCTACAAATCAAACACAATAGTACAAACATTTGAGGCCTGGTAATGATTTAGTGTGTCTTGCTAACACCCTCATTGTATGCATGTATTCGATCGTTGACTTCATTGCTATTATGCGTGAAGAGTTACGTCCTCTATCTCCGTAATATTTATCAGAACTTCATCAAAATTAAACGAAACATTCTGATAGTATTCACTTACAAATAAAAAAAGTCGTGTGGTGTCGTGGGACACCAGATAGCAACGAAGTTCCTTATTATAAAAATATTAATTTCAAGTTCTATTCGAGGTATAAAGAAAATAATTATTCGGGTATACATTTTTATCATGATTTTTTTATCGATAAAAATCAAAAAACTACTTTACAAAATTATCTTAACACCTTTATTTTGTTTACAATGATTTATAAAAATATATAATAACAAGTGTAATTTGTTTTTAATTTTTTACCAAATATTATAAATTATAAATAATAATAAATCTATATATATAAAATAAAGTGGTGTAAGTTACACTATTTATAACTCAAGAACGGATGAACCGATTTGGCTGAAAATTGGTGGAGAGGTAGCTTAGAACCAGGAGACGGACATAGGATACTTTAAAAAAAAAACAGAACGGCGGATTGATGCGATTTTTTGCATGGGTATAGGAGTGGTTCCTGAGACCGGGAGAGCTACTTTTTATCTCGCATAATGAAAGAGTTCCCGCGGGAGTTTTAAAAACTAAATCCATGCGGACGAAGTCGCGGGCATCAGCTAGTTAATAATAAAAAATAAAATAAATAATAATTACCTGAAGTCAGGATTCGAACCTCTGAACCGATAGTATCACTCCTTCTTTTTACCGCTGCGCCATCGAAGCATTGATGGAATGTGTAAAATAAACGAATACTGTTGTATTCGTTTATTACTGTTGTATTCGTTTAGGACTGTGACGAAAAAATCTTACGCTTTTATTTTATAACGTTACGGACGTTTTTTGCCGGCTAGGGTACCCCTCCGCAACGGCCCATAAGGAACTTCGTTGCAAAAAATAATTATTAAAATCGGTTAGACGGAGTTACGAAATAAAACCGATAAAAATTTTCATCCCCTATCCTGGAGGAACCTTATTGTTTAACAGGATAAAAACTACCTTATATTATGTTGACCCGGAGTATCAAATATCACTATTATATACCCTGGATTCAAATCCGTTCAGTAGTTTTCGCGTGATGCGCAGACAGACAGACAGACAAAAATTAAATAAAATCGGTTTTGGGCTCAGTATAAATAATAAAGATAGATAATAAAGCATCCCCCGGTTAAAATTTTCAAAATAATATATTAAATGTAGGTACAGAAATCTCCTATTTAGTTACAGTTTTATACTTTAAGTTTAGATGCTTTTGATTACTCCAATTGGACAAAATGTTTATGCCAAATTACCTACCTACGTCAACGGCCTTTTCCATTTGTCTCTACCAAAGTAATTAAAAGTTAAAACCTCCTTGAATAGGGTTAAAACCATAAACATAATAATAGGTATTTCTTACTATCGTAAGGTACTTTAGTACTTCTCATTTAAATTAAGAGCACGTTTACATTTTATCATACAGTATAGTAGATAAGTAATAAGTATGGATTAGTATAATATGGATGTTTAAATGCAAATATTTCGCTTGGTAACTCCAATGAATGCAGTTTTTGTACTAAATACACTGAATAATATTTGTATTTAAAATATAATTATTATGTAGGTATATATGAGTACCTGATATTGTTTTCGTTCTTTTCACATTCATGATTCATTAGAATTCTTTGGCATATTGACACGTTATAATAAGCAAATATTATTTTGTTTTGCGAAGGTTTTGCGCTATAGGTATTGTAGTGTAATGTTACACACTACTTCCAAAGTCACTTTACCTGCGCATTCGCAGTTCCATGACATATTAGATTTCCGAACGCACTTGACGGAACATCAGAACAGTCTGCCCCTCTCTGTGGTATCGTAATTCGTAACCCGTCTCTTTCATACTCGAGCGGCGGCCACGAGAGTGACAGACGACAACCGACAGTTAGTCGAGGCCCGAATACCGCCACCGGAGGTCGCGTACGTGATCGACTCCCGCGTTTTTGTCACCGTCTAACCTGGGACGCGCGGTTTATTTGGCAACCATGTTCTAAAATCATCCCGTTTTAAGGGCATCTTGAGAGTTTTTACCTCTCCTTAACTACCGGTCATGTGACCGGACAATTTGCCGTCGCCGCAGCGACGTATTTTGGCAACGGACCTATCAAATTAGTATGGACGCCTGCCACGCCACGCGATTACCCGGTCTACCATATAAGCGATATTCTCGTTAAGTAGCAAGAACAATGTAGTCGGCTTAGACTCAGTGACGTCTCTAGTGTAAATAGTGAGTGAACTATGTGAGCTCGACGCAATCTCCAGGAGATAGCCTCCTCGCCGCGCCGGTTCCCGCGAGACGCACCAAGGAGGCCGCGTGCTGACCGAGCCGCGCCTTCTCGCCTAACCAACCCTGCGGGGTCCGTAACCCCTTGGTCGAGCGGACCTTCCCTGCTACGGTCGGCTTAAGGCGGGCCTGACCAGGTCAGCCTCTGGCCCAGCTGTCAGCCCTCGTACTCGTGAGTTACAACATCAAATTCTACGGACGATGCGTTGGACTCAGTGCCACTAGTCTGTAAGTCTTTTTAGTTAATTTTAACTTAGTCATAATCTAAATTCTTGCAGAAACTTAAATTAAATCACCATCTTGTATTTAGTCAAAAAGGTAATTTCATTTCAACTGCAACCTCAGACTTCCCTCCTCATCAACAGCGCATCCAGACCGACGGCAAAAGGACGGCCTTTGAAAATAAAGGCCCGATGCTCACGCCGCTAGTATCCAGCAACCGGTCGCCTCACCACAATATGGCGTCCCCTACTTTGTACAAATCGCATTCTCATTCCGTTCGCGTGACACTACGCATTAAGTAGGTTGCTACCCACCATCTTTATACCCACGACAACATGGCGCCCGAACGATAGAAATGTCATCGGTCCATCGCTGTTGATCGCGACGGAAGTCTGACCAAAAATAATTTTCTTCATGTTGTTAATTAAGTAACATAGATAATATGTTTGACATTTCCGGTTCCATGTAAATTACCAAAGAGTTAGAGCGACACTTGGCAACACTGCTAGTACGGCCATGTTGGTAGACAGTAACAAATGACAAAAGCAACTGCCCAAGTGACACTCAACGAGTCATGTGACAACTACTGTCAACATTGACGCTTGACAGCAGTTTGTCATCGACAATTTTACATAGCTGGTTAATTTATAACCTTGTGTATTTTACTTTAATCATGTACAAATTAATTTAAGTGTTTTTTAACATAACGTGAGTGATTAACGCTAAAGATAACAATCTAGTAACTAACAATCAGTGTGAAACGAGAAAATCGTATAATGTGAGACGGATAAATAGTAGTTTTTGTAACGCAATATTTAGTTCGAAATTCGTAATTTATACATTCGAAAAATGGATAGCGAGATTCCGTTACGCGAGCCCGCGAGTGTAGCGACCTTTACTTCCCCCGTGTCGGTTCTAGAGGAAGGGAACGTAACCTCAGTGTACGTGGATATGCAGGATGCGTACGTAAACACCAACCCCAGGCATGTCGAAAAGAAGATAGCCAAAACTGACGTTTCCTACACCACGACAACAACACCACACGCAAAAACATCAAACCCAATAGCCTTCCAACCCGCTCTCAGCACAGGTAGTACACCCATACAATACAACGAGTTGAATAACACTCTCGCAAGGGAACAACCGATTATTTATAATATGCACAATCTAGCTAACCTGAAGTCCTGGAATATTAAGTTCTCCGGAGACTCTTGTGTGTATGAATTTTTAAACAGGGTTGAAGAAGTGCGAAGCGCTAGGGGCATAGACATCAACATAGTGCTCAGAGGATTCTCCGAGTTATTACAAGGTACGGCATTACAGTTTTACAGGCAAGTACGGCACCAAATAACATCATGGGCCGTCCTATGCTCAATATTTACACAAAATTTTCAGCCAATAGATTTTGAGTTTTCAACAGAAAAATTAATTAGGGATACAAAACAAAATAACAAACAATCAGTGTTTTCATTTGTCATACATATAAGAGATCTTAATAGTAAACTAGCTAACCCTATCCCAGATATATCATTACTGGAGATAATAAAACATAATTTATTACCATGCTACGGCTCATTGTTGGCTAACAACGCGATCACTTCTATAGAACATCTAATAACATTAAGCAGAAACTATGAAGCCTACGCATTACCAAACCACTCCGGTAATGCAATGAATAGAGACCGGGAAACATTTAAAAAGTTTCAAACTGCCCCCTCACAATCTATCACTTGCAAAAAATGCAAGCGGCAGGGGCACAGTCATAGAGACTGCAGAAAATACCCAGGGCTAGTATGTTTTAACTGCCATATGCCCAATGTATACTCAAATTCATGCCCGCGCTGTAGAAAAAACTCGGCAGGCACTAAAACAAAAACCATAGGCAATCATTGGTCAACACTGAATAGTTCCAAAAAAATAACTTCCACAAGTAACACTAAAGCCCCAAAAAAACAACTAAAACAGTTCAATATGATATTACCCGAGGTGCACACAATATCAAGAGACAATAGGTTGTACCTAAACTTCCAAGTGTCTCAGGAAAAACTAGTAGGTCTCATAGACACAGGGGCAAATCTATGTGTGTTAGGCAAAAACTTTCATAAAAATTTTTCAAAACATATTCCCTTAGTGAAAACATTTATCAACGCTCGACAAGCAGATGGGTCAGCGGTCCACGTACTAGGGGCCATGACCATACCAATAACATTTGAGCAACAAACTCGAAATATTGAATTTTTAGTTATGCCAAAAATTGACAAAAACATTATTTTAGGAATGAACTTCCTGTACACATTCAAATTACTAAACTTCCTAAAACTAAACAATAACATTTCAAAACAAACTACTACAGGAATACAGGGAGATCATTCAGAAACACATGAGTTACATTGTATTATACCCAAAGAAAAACTACCACCAAACAAAGCGAAGGCAATTAACAAAATTAGGGAAAAGTTTAAACAAATTTCAGCCGAGGACAAAGGCTTAGGAAAAACAAACCTAGTTAGTCACAAAGTAGTAACAGAGGGCCCACCTATCAAACAAAGATACTACCCATTGTCACCGGTAAAATTACAAGCGCTGAACAACGAAGTAGACCGTATGCTCAAGTTAGGGGTAATAGCACCATCTAGGTCCCCTTGGGCCAACCCAGTGGTGATGGCCACAAAAAAAGATGGATCTCTGCGTTTCTGTCTAGACGCTAGAAAATTAAACGAGGTCACAAAAAAGGACTCATACCCTATACCTTATATAAATTCAATCCTAGACAACTTAAAAGGAGCAAGGTACCTAACATCACTAGACTTGTCCAGCGCATATTGGCAAATACCTTTGGAAAGCACAGACTACAACGACCCTAGCAATAAACTCGACCCCAGTTCCTCCTGCCAGAAGACCGCGTTCGTAGTACCTGGTAGGGGCCTTTTCGAGTTCCGCAGAATGGCTTTCGGGCTTTCAAACGCTGGCGCAGAGATGCAACGACTAGTAGATAGACTTTTTTTACATCAGTTCGGCGACAAAGTATTCGCGTACCTGGACGACCTATTGATAGCAACTGAGGACTTTGACACCCACATAGAAATCCTAACAAAAGTGTACAAGGCACTCAAAGAAGCTGGCCTAACAATTAATTTAGAAAAATGCAAATTTTGTAGGGATGAATTAAAATACCTTGGTTATGTAATTGATTCAAACGGGTTAAAAACCGATCCCGACAAATTAAAATGTATAGAAAATTTTCCTTTACCCTCTACAGCAAAACAGCTCAGAGGATTCATCGGCCTCTGTTCATATTATAGGCGATTCGTGGAAAATTTCTCTTCCATTATTGCACCAATGACAGCCATGATAGGTAAGCGAAAAGGAAAAGACGGTATTGTCTGGTCCGATCAGGCCAAAGAAGCATTCACTACATTAAAAAAGGCACTAACAACGGCCCCAGTACTAGCCTGCCCGGACTACACAAAACCATTCGTCTTACACTGTGACGCATCCTCTGTAGGGATAGGTAGTGTACTAACTCAAGAATTAGAAGGATTAGAACACCCAGTAGCTTTCCACTCAAGACTCTTATCAAAGACAGAACGCAATTACAGCACCACAGAGAGAGAGCTATTAGCAGTGGTAGATTCAATCAACCATTTCCGCCCATACATTGAAGGAACAAAATTCACAGTCATAACCGATCACATGAGCCTAAAGTGGTTGAAATCGCTAAACAACCCGTCTGGTCGTTTAGCTAGATGGGCTATGCAAATATCACAATTCAATTTTGACATTTGCCATAAAAAAGGACAACTTAACATTGTACCAGACGCCTTATCCAGGTCATCAATAAACTTAATAACCTACTCAGGAGGTATTCAAGACACCAAAGATGCCTGGTACATAAAAACATACAAAGGCTACGAAGCAAATCCTCAAAATTATAAAAACTTTTTAATACAAGATAAAATATTATATCGTTTTTCAAAACCTAAACATAGGCTAACTATTAGTAATTGGAAAATTGTAATCCCACAAGAAAAAATAACTGACTGCTTGAATGAGTGCCACAACGGCATAGACTCCATACACTCTGGCATTTTTAAAACTTATTCTAAATTGAAACAGATCTATTATTGGCCAAATATGTACAAAAATGCAGTTAACTTCATAAATAAGTGTGAGACATGTAAAGCCTATAAGCACTCGAATACACAACCTCACGGCCTAATGAATAATCAAAAGACAGTGAAATATCCCATGCACACACTATCTATGGACATAATAGGTCCATTTCCAAAAGCATACTCAGGTCATGTATACATTTTATCAACAGTAGATGTCTTTACAAAATACTGCTGGTTGCATCCCCTAAGGACTGCAACCACAAAGACAGTTACATCATTCCTGGAATCCGAAATAATAATGAAGTCAGGGACTCCAAGGATTTTAATTGTAGACAATGCGACAATCTTTAAAAGTAAAGAATTCACAAAATTCTGTGAAACATTTAATATACCAAAAATCTTCTACAACGCTTACTACTCACCACAGTCAAATACAGTAGAAAGATATAACCAAACTGTTCAAACGTGCCTGTCTATTCTAGTGGAACAAGACCACCGTACCTGGTCAAAACACTTACCCAGGGTACAACTAGCACTAAACAGCGCAGTGAATGTAGCCACAGGATACACTCCATACTTTCTAGCCACAGGCAGAGAGATAATAGTAGATGGTAACCTTCACCAACTCCACTCTGCTTTGCCACAAGACCTCGACGAGCTACAAATAGCAGATAGGGAAGCATCAGCCTCCGCTCTAACAGAGTTGTCTGAGGTATTCAATAGCGTTCAAGAAGCCCTAACAGTAGCCTACCAACGAAATGCTGCCAAGTACAACCTCAGGCGAAAGCGAGTAGTATGCAACGTAGATGACATAGTTTGGAGGAGAAACTTTGTTCAATCAAATGCAGCAACCTTTTTTTCTGGTAAACTAGCCCCTAGATTTGTAAAGAGCAAAGTTATAAAGAAAATTTCAGACCTAGTATACATACTAGAAGATATAGGGACAAAATACACAGGTAAATACCATATAAAAGACATAATTAAATTCTCATAATTATAAACCATACAGTGGATAGTTTACCAACACTTTACCACTTTCATAAGAATTACACATAACATCTAGGTAAACCATAACTACCTATGCACATCTTAATACTCTTAATTTTCAAATAAATTAAATAAAACAACTCCTTTTTAATCTCAATATTTACATAATTTATTTAATATAATCACAAAAAAAAAAAAACCCTTTAGCATAACTAGCATATAACAATATTACATAAGAATTCTCATCTAAAATAAACATAAGTTAAAAAATGTCTTAAATTATATTATATACCTAATATCTATATAGTATTCAAGTACAGTAGATAAATACTACGTACTACTGAACTAAAAATATCATTGTATGATTAGGTTATCACATCCTTTCCATCCAATTGAAGTTTAAACACTTTTCCAAACAATTAAATTTCCACGAGGGGAGGATGGGAAAAATAGGGGTCACAAGAAAAAAGACCTCAATCAAAAAATATTTTGATTCTCATTTAATTGTTTATTAACAATGATCGGTGATATACAATGTACAAAACTTCTTTTTTTTTCACCACAATTTTTTTTTCAAAATAATTTTATTTAAAAAAAAAAAAAAAAATGGAGATTTTTTTTTCTCTCTTTACTTTTCATCGCTTACTAAATGAAGCATGACTGTAAATAATAAACATCTATTAAGGTTCAACAAAATTTTTAGTCCAATAAGAACTCCACATGTCGAACCATTGGCTAAAGAACCGTGTACTAGTCTCCGTTGCCAACATGATACAACTACAGACTACTACACACACACAACTGTAAATACTATTAATACCTACTCATTACTTATGGCTAGATATAACTTATTACTAACAACACATAAATTCTAATCGGAACTCTAGTATTATTGGTACGAGAGCGTGAGGTATGCCAGCTAGGAATGTACGAAGACCAAAATTGCGCGCAACAAATAATTCGGAAAATGTATGAAAGGAATATAGGTTAATTTTATTAGGTTACAGTACTAACACACTAACTCTACATTTGTACATACCTTCATTCTTAACAAAAAAAAAAAAAAAAAATTTTTTTTTCTTTCTCCGGTTACCACGGCTGTGGAGACAACCGGGTTGTCTCTCTGCTTTGTTAGGGGGGTATTGTAGTGTAATGTTACACACTACTTCCAAAGTCACTTTACCTGCGCATTCGCAGTTCCATGACATATTAGATTTCCGAACGCACTTGACGGAACATCAGAACAGTCTGTCCCTCTCTGTGGTATCGTAATTCGTAACCCGTCTCTTTCATACTCGAGCGGCGGCCACGAGAGTGACAGACGACAACCGACAGTTAGTCGAGGCCCGAATACCGCCACCGGAGGTCGCGTACGTGATCGACTCCCGCGTTTTTGTCACCGTCTAACCTGGGACGCGCGGTTTATTTGGCAACCATGTTCTAAAATCATCCCGTTTTAAGGGCATCTTGAGAGTTTTTACCTCTCCTTAACTACCGGTCATGTGACCGGACAATTTGCCGTCGCCGCAGCGACGTATTTTGGCAACGGACCTATCAAATTAGTATGGACGCCTGCCACGCCACGCGATTACCCGGTCTACCATATAAGCGATATTCTCGTTAAGTAGCAAGAACAATGTAGTCGGACAGACTACAATGTAGACTCAGTGACGTCTCTAGTGTAAATAGTGAGTGAACTATGTGAGCTCGACGCAATCTCCAGGAGATAGCCTCCTCGCCGCGCCGGTTCCCGCGAGACGCACCAAGGAGGCCGCGTGCTGACCGAGCCGCGCCTCCTCGCCTAACCAACCCTGCGGGGTCCGTAACCCCTTGGTCGAGCGGACCTTCCCTGCTACGGTCGGCTTAAGGCGGGCCTGACCAGGTCAGCCTCTGGCCCAGCTGTCAGCCCTCGTACTCGTGAGTTACAACATCAAATTCTACGGACGATGCGTTGGACTCAGTGCCACTAGTCTGTAAGTCTTTTTAGTTAATTTTAACTTAGTCATAATCTAAATCCTTGCAGAAACTTAAATTAAATCACCATCTTGTATTTAGTCAAAAAGGTAATTTCATTTCAACTGCAACCTCAGACTTCCCTCCTCATCAACAGCGCATCCAGACCGACGGCAAAAGGACGGCCTTTGAAAATAAAGGCCCGATGCTCACGCCGCTAGTATCCAGCAACCGGTCGCCTCACCACAATATGGCGTCCCCTACTTTGTACAAATCGCATTCTCATTCCGTTCGCGTGACACTACGCATTAAGTAGGTTGCTACCCACCATCTTTATACCCACGACAGTTTATACAGTTATCTGAAACAAAGAACCAGTGTCAACCAAAGTCAGTGATGTACCTACTGCAAAATAGTCTGCACTTGTGGTTTTCTAGGGGTTCCATACCATAGGACCCATAGGTACCTAACGTAACGACCCCAATAATGGACATGTTAAGAAAAATTTTGATCGTTTTAATAAATTTCTCATTGGTTTGTGTAGATTTTCAGATATTGTTTAGTCATACCTGTAGTTTAATGTTTCTTTAATGTATTTGGAATTCGAAAATAGCTATTAATACTTAAACTTTAAAATAATTTATGAAATAAAAACCCCCTTTTTTGGACCATTAATGGACACCAAAAATCTAGTCATCGACACCCAATAATGAACAACACCCAGTTATAAACACCTATTTATGGACGGTACCCAATGTTGGACCTCCAGTTACGCACATTTTTTTATAATCGGCCGAAACCTTAAAATGATATGGAACAAGAAATTAAAACTGTATTAGGTATATACTTAATCATTTATTTTTTACATTCTCATGCACATGGTTAATGCTGTTTTACAATTTAATCATTAATCTTTAACTAAACCAGTCTATCAATATTTAACTGGCCAGTCTCAAGATATCATTATTAAAAAGTATATAATATGGCAACTAAATCAAGGTTATGAAGACATCAACACATTGTTTTACAAAATAATAATAAGAACTAGGTTTAAGTAGAGTAAACTACAACTAAATTTTAAGTAGTAAACATGTGATACTTGCTCATCTCTTTAACAGCGTAAAATCCTCTCTTGTTAGTTAGTACTGGGGCATCTATAACTTCAACAATGGAATCTTTACGGTACCAGATCTTATCGGGTTTTTCGGGCCACTTATATGTGTTCCCAGTCGAAAATGTCATTGTGCTTATTTCAAAGGACAGTTTTTCTACTTTTTCGACAACACCAGGGAAATATTCACCTTCATACCTGACTATAACATAATTTCCCTTAGCTATCTGTTTTTTGGCTGACATTAATCTGTTTAGTGGCATATCCTCAGATTCCGAACTGCTCGAATTATTGGATCGTTCTTCATCATTTTTAAATAAATCTGCTTCTATATCATAATTGCTACAGTCACTTTCGCAATATTCCACGTCTGTGTTTGTTTCGTCTGTAGATATTATGTCCTCTGCTTTCTTATTATTATTCAACCTCTTGCTTCCCAACCGTTTCCTTTTCTTCTCTTCGCTAAGAGATTTTATGTGATACTCTCTCCATTGTTGACCAGTTACTGCAAAAGGTATTTTTTCTTTAAGTCTTCGTTTTTTCCCCTTGGATATATCCTCTTCCGGCCATTGCAAATTTCTTTTAAAAGGAGATGGTACTATATAGTTTCCAATTTTCATAGTCGATTTATTCTTGGCTGATTCCAAAACGTCGTCTTTCTGGGGTTGTTTTAAAACATTAGAAACTTCGTTTTTATCAGTAATTTTTTCAGGAGTTTTGTGCGTCATGTTCACGCAGTCAACAATATTATCATTCCCGGTTTTCGAAATATTTCTGATATCTTCAGATTGGTCGGATGTGCTGAGACGGGATTCATTTGAAGTTGTATGGTCACAATTGCTAGTTCCAGGCTCGTTCTGCAGTATGTTAGGTTTTGTTACAGGTTTGTTCTTGCTATTGTCTGTTCGATCGTCGTGACTTTGTTTTTCAATTACAGCGAGGTCTTTTTTTACAGAGTTAGAAGATTCATGATCAAATTGTTGCTCGCCGGTAGACATCGTTTCGGATTGTAGAAGAGCAACTTCAAGTATGTTATCGTCTTGAATTTCATGTGTATTCACGGATGTCCCGTCGCCATCTTGGACTGTACCGTCAAAATAGTGTTTTGCGCTTGCCTATAATATGTAAAGTGAGGTGTCTTCACAGGGCAATCGTTCATCCAATTCTTGTCTGCGTTGGTAATACAGTTCCTTAAAAAGTTGTAATTTATCGGAACTGAATTTAGTTTTTATTTCTTTTTCTAGATGTTCGAGGAACTGGTTCTGTAACGTTAGATCTTGTGTCTGTACCGTTTTTCGTGATTTGATTTTAGTCATATCTACGTAACTAGGACCGAATGGACATAATCCGCCAGAACGGAAGCCGTTTTTGATGGTGTCCTTGGAAATTGCTTCTAATGCTGTTTTGAGTAGTGGAGCAAAATCTTCTTTTTTTTAATTTTGTCTCATATTTTGCAATTTCCAATTCGTTACAGCCTTTTTCCATGATATTTTTAAGGGCCGAAAAACGGCCAGATCCATTGGCTGAAGGATGTGGGTGCTGTTCGGGTTCAATGCTATAACTTCGATCCCATTGTCAAGGCAAAAATTTGACAAGTGCATCGTCAAATGAGACTTGTGACCATCGAGGAAAAATAATATGGGTTTCTTAATTTTTTGCTTGATGAGCCAGGGATGAAAAATATTAGTCATGTACTCAAAAAAAGTACTGCCACACATCCATCCGCTTTGGGACCTCCCAACACCAAAATTTTCTGGAACTTTATTCGCAACACTCGCCGGAATTCGTTCGTAGTTGTAAACAATCATTGGTGGAGCCAACTGACCTGCCGCGTTCCCAGTTACGAGGACGGTGAGGTTGCCTTTTTCATCTCCCGAAGAGCTGTAAACATGCTTCTCGCCTCTTTTGGTGAGTACTTTACCTGGCTTGGGAGATAAAAAAAACGCACTCTCATCAGTATTAAACACCCTTTCAGGCTCGTCCAGCGCTGATTTCAAATCCTTCTCCTTCAAATAAGCATCTACTTCATTAAACCACTTTTCAATATCGGCTTCTGTGACGTTATCACGGGTGGTCGTCAAATTTTGGGCTGTTCTTTCAGCAAGGATCGGGTGTCGTTTTAAAAAAAGGTTGTACCATTTTTTACCCGGCCGATTGTCAACGAAAGGTGTTTTCTGACGTTTATCGGTTATAACTTTTTGAACACTGTCCAACAATTCTTCTTTGGTAATGGGAACATGTTTTTCGCTCATCATGAGTACCCATTGCTCAAGCAAGTGTTCTTCATGTTTGGACAAAATTGTTGTTGGACCCATGGAGCAGACTTTAGGACTTTTTCCTGTCACTTTGTTATACAAAGTTATTCGGGGAACTCCATATCTTTCTGCGGCTTTTGCTATTTTTTCCCCATTGTTAACTGCGTCAATTGCATTTCCCATTTGAATGGGGGTATAGTTTTTCTTAGGCGCCATTCTAAAAATAAAAAATATTAGTTATTTATCTGTTAAGTCAAACTTAAAATCCACGTCCACGTTTTATCTAATATAATTATGTTAATAGATCTAGAGATACAGCTTGGCCTCTCTGTAGTACTGTCCACCATATACTAAGGAATTCATTTGAAATGGTCGTTTTATTCTAATTTCACGCGGACGAAGTCGCGGGCAAAGGCAAGTAAAAAATATATTTCAATGTCCATTATAGGAAACTAAGGCAAACCCAGTCATGGACATTCTTCGTCCATCACTGGTACCGTATGTTCAAAACGGACGTGATTAGTTTACAATTGAACAGGTAAAAAAGCATTACCAAAAAAGTGTATCTCATAAAAAACTTAAAAGGAAATAAAATTTCGACAACTGTCCATGAATGGCACAGCCCAAAAAAAATATCCAGTCATGGACACTATTAAATATTATTTAAATACCATAACCTATTATGCCGCAATATTGTGAAATATTTCGCGCATTTATACATTAAAACATAAAATAATACCAAATAGCACTTAGGCTAATTCACTATAAACTAAAAACAAATGTGTGTACTTACTTCCTTACGGATTTTCTTAATAAAAACAGATTTCTATTCAACTAGTCGGAGCGAGGTTCCTTATCGTTGACCATTTTGAGACAAAATGGCCGAATCGAATGAAACGTCGTAATTTGACAGCTTATCTGTCAAACTTTTAATTTAAGTGTTGCCATTATGCACAACAAAATTTGGGCTCTTATTTTTTAAATTTAATGTTTATTTTGTCCATAATTGGATCCTTGTTCAAGACTGGTGCCGTTACGTTACTAACCTACCATTTATTTGACCAAATCACCTTATCTGCTTACCTAATAATTTTTTCGGGTATGTAATGAATCGTTTAAACACTATCGCACAGATTATAATTACTATAGTACTCTACCTATGTAAATCAAATCAAATCAAATCATTTATTTGCATGTATTACCCAACTCAAAAACAAAATCCTTTTTTAACAGATTTCAAAAAAGGAGGAGGTTATCAATTCGTCTGAACCTTTTCTTTAATGTTTATGATTTCTAAAATACTTCCCAGGTGGTCCCATTGAAATTTTATCGAAATCGGTCGAACGGTTTTTAAAATATCAAAAATAAATACTACCTACTGTGCTGCTGTGTCTACTTTGTAGTGGCACGGGCGTTTGAAGTCGGTTTTTGAAAAGAATTTTTATATTAATACACGTTTTGATCGACTCCCTGGCGCAGTAGTAGGTAGGTAGGTACCTACTCTCCCGCAGTTGGTTAAAATGCATTGATGCAGCATGAACGCCATAAATTCAGCCAATCAGAATTCAGAGGTGATTGCTATCGTTACACATCATTTTTAAACAATCCCACAGCGGAAAACCCACTCCGCGCGTCGTACCTTCAATCCTATAAGAATCTCTAATATTTTTAAAAAGAAAGTAATATGTTTGTAATTTAGTAATTGTTGAGAACTCTGCACTCGAAATTGTCGACGAGTATATTTACATGGGACACACAGTCCAGCTAGGTAGGTCCAATTTCGAGAAAGAGATTAACCGCCGAATCCAACTCGGCTGTGCAGCGTTCGAGAAGCTCCGAGATGTCTTCTCGTCCAAAATTCCTCAGTGCCTGAAGACTAAAGTCTTCGAACAGTGCGTGTTGCCAGTGATGACTTACGGATCCGAGACATGGTCGCTAACTAAGGGCCTCATAAGTAGGCTCAAGACCGCTCAGCGGGCGATGGAGAGAGCTATGCTCGGAGTGTCCCTGCGGGATCGAATCAGAAATGAGGAGATCCGTAGGAGAACCAGAGTCACCGACATAGCTCAGCGAGTCGCGATACTGAAGTGGAAATGGGCGGGGCACATAGTTCGAAGAGCTGATTGTCGTTGGGGTCCCAAGGTGCTGGAGTGGCGACCCCGCACCGGGAAGCGCAGTGTTGGCAGACCCCCCACCACGTGGACCGACGACATCAAGCGAGTCGCAGGGAGCCGCTGGATTCAGGCGGCGCAAGACCGAGGCCTGTGGAAGTCCATGCAAGAGACCGTTTTCCAGCAGTGGACGTCTATCGGTTGATAAAGAAGAAGAAGAAGAATATGTTTGTCCTTCAGTCACGCAGCAAAGGGAGCATTTTTTGCATGGGTACCTACATCATACTATGATCATTATCATAATATATTAAACTAGTAGGGCGCGTGGGTGCGCGGCCCGCAAGCGGACCGCGGTTTTTCTACTCATCAAATAGACCTTCTGGTCTTGATCATCTTTTTCCAAAAAACCACTATTCCATCTTTTGTACTCCCCGAGATAGACACCGACGAAGTTTGTATGGCCGCCATCTTGAATTCGCCATTTTGATTTATTTTTCAGCTCACTGCAAATTGGATGAGGTTTCGAGTATTTTTTGTTTGAGCACCTCCGACCTATCTTCAATACCCTAGCCGTGCTCCTCACCCACTTTCCAAACCCTCGATCATCATATCTCATCATTTGTCAGAATGAGAATTCTTCTATAAAAACAAATTTTCAAAAGGAACCGTATCAAATTCTTGCTTAGTTCCCAACTTCTAGTCTCTTCAATATTCACCATATATTTTGTATGGGGGAAAATAAATTCCGCCATCTTGAATTTTTTTTCTATTCATCAAGTAGAACTTCGGGTCCTGATCATCTTTTGCCAAAGAAGCACTCTTGCATCTTTTATACTCTCCGAGATAGACACCGACAAAGTTTGTATGGCCGCCATCTTTTTTCCGCCATTTTGGATTTTTTTTCAGCTCACTGCCAATTGGATGAGGTTTCGAATGAAATTTGTTCGAGCACACCCCACCTATCTTCAATACCCTGGCCGTGCTCCTCACCCGTCTCCGAAATTCTCAATCATCAGCTCTCTCCATAATTTTCCTCCGAATGAATTTTTGTCCTCTATACGAAACCATTAGTGAAAAAAAAATTTTTCATACAAAATTTTACAGGATAGGTGATCAATCAGTGAGTGAGTGAATCAGTGAATCAGCACGAGCAGCTATATATATATTAACTAGCGTTTGCTCGGTGCGCGAGCTGCTGAAGCAGATCGCGGGAAGTGTTATTGCTACAAGTAGGGCGCGTGGGTGCGCGGCCCGCTAAAGCGGACCGCGATTGTTCGCCTTTATTTATTTCGCTCGGTGCGCGAGCTGCTAAAGCAGCTCGCGGGAAGTGTTATTACTACAAGTAGGGTGCGTGGGTGCGCGGCCCGCTAAAGCGGACCGCGATTTTTTTACTCATCAAGTAGACCTTCGGATTCTGGTCATCTTTTGCCAAAAAATTTGTTTGAGCACACCCCACCTATCTGCAATAACCTGGCCGTGCTCCTCATTCACAAAAGAAAAAGAAAAAAAAAAAAGAAAAAAAAAGCAAATGTAAAATGAAAAAAAAGAAAAAGAAAAAAAGCTCTATGAACCTATCAAAATCAATGTCTTGCATAGTTCCCAACTTCTAGTCCCTTCAATATTCCCCATACAATAATGTATGAAAAAAAAAAATCCGCCATCTTGAATTTTTTTCCTACTCACCAGGTAGACCTCCGGGTTTTGATCATCTTTTGTCGAGAAACCGCTCCTCCATCTCTTATAGTCTCCGAGAGAGAGACGGACAAAATTTGCCGCCATTTTTTTTCCGCCATTTTGGAATTTTTTTTCGACTCACTGGCAACTGCTCGAGGTTTCGAATGACATTTGGTCGAGCACCCTCCACCTATCTTCTATACCCTGGCCGTGCCCCTCGCCCGTCTCCGAACTCCTCACTCATCAGCTCTCTCCACCTTTCTCCGAGTCACATTCTTTGAGCTCTATACGACACCATGGGTGAAAAAAATTTTTTTCATACAAAATTTTACAGGAGAGGGGTGGAAATTTGAGACGTTACAGCTCGGCCGCCATCTTGTTTTTTTAATTTTTTTCACTTTTTCTGTTAATCGTTTACTAATTTCTACAATAATCCAAAATTTCAAAGAAATCGGTTGGAAAACAAAAGAGTTGCAAGATTCACGTCGGCCGCCATCTTGTTTTTCCGAAATGTCATAATTTTTCCCCACTCGAATCCCCCACCCAAACATATCTCCCCTACATCATTGTATCGTTTTCTGTCTCTTTCTAGGAGAACAATTATGTCAATCAGTGAGTGAGTCAGTGGTAATCGAGCTATATATATTATAATAACTAGCGTTTGCTCGGTGCGCGAGCTGCTAAAGCAGCTCGCGGGAAGTGTTGTTACTACAAGTAGGGCGCGTGGGTGCGCGGCCCGCTAAAGCGGACCGCGATTGTTCGGCTATATTTATTTCGCTCGGTGCGCGAGCTGTAAAGCAGCTCGCGGGAAGTGTTATTACTACAAGTAGGGCGCGTGGGTGCGCGGCCCGCTAAAGCGGACCGCGATTTTTTTACTCATCAAGTAGACCTTCGGATTCTGGTCATCTTTTGCCAAAAAATTTGTTCGAGCACACCCCACCTATCTGCAATAACCTGGCCGTGCTCCTCATTCACAAAAGAAAAAGAAAAAGAAAAAGAAAAAAAAACAAATGTAAAATGAAAAAAAGAAAAAGAAAAAAAGCCCTATGAACCTATCAAAATCAATGTCTTGCATAGTTCCCAACTTCTAGTCCCTTCAATATTCCCCATACATTTTGTATGGGAGGAAAAAAAAATCCGCCATCTTGAATTATTTTCCTACTCACCAGGTAAACCTCCGGGTTGTGATCATCTTTTGTCGAGAAACCGCTCCTCCATCTTTTATAGTCTCCGAGAGAGAGACGGACAAAATTTGCCGCCATTTTTTTTCCGCCATTTTGGAATTTTTTTTCAACTCACTGGCAACTGCTCGAGGTTTCGAATGACATTTGGTCGAGCACCCTCCACCTATCTTCTATACCCTGGCCGTGCCCCTCGCCCGTCTCCGAACTCCTCACTCATCAGCTCTCTCCACCTTTCTCCGAGTCACATTCTTTGAGCTCTATACGACACCATGGGTGAAAAAAAATTTTTTCATACAAAATTTTACAGGAGAGGGGTCGGAAATTTGAGACGTCACAGCTCGGCCGCCATCTTGTTTTTTTAATTTTTTTCACTTTTTCTGTTAATCGTTTACTAATTTCTACAATAATCCAAAATTTCAAAGAAATCGGTTGGAAAACAAAAGATTTGTTAAAATCACGTCGGCCGCCATCTTGTTTTTCCGAAATGTCATAATTTTTCCCCACTCGAATCCCCCACCCGGACATATCTCCCCTACATCATTGTATCGTTTTCCGTCTCTTTCTAGGAGAACAATCGTGTCAATGAGTCAGTCAGTGAGTCAGTGGTAATCGAGCTATATATATTATAATAACTAGCGTTTGCTCGGTGCGCGAGCTGCTAAAGCAGCTCGCGGGAAGTGTTATTGCTCCAAGTAGGGCGCGTGGGTGCGCGGCCCGCTAAAGCGGACCGCGATTGTTCGGCTTTATTTATTTCGCTCGGTGCGCGAGCTGCTAAAGCAGCTCGCGGGAAGTGTTATTACTACAAGTAGGGCGCGTGGGTGCGCGGCCCGCTAAAGCGGACCGCGATTTTTTTACTCATCAAGTAGCCCTTCGGATTCTGGTCATCTTTTGCCAAAAAATTTGTTCGAGCACACCCCACCTATCTGCAATAACCTGGCCGTGCTCCTCATTCACAAAAGAAAAAGAAAAAAAAATGAAAAAAAAGAAAAAAAAAAAATGTAAAATGAAAAAAAAGAAAAAGAAAAAAAGCCCTATGAACCTATCAAAATCAATGTCTTGCATAGTTCCCAACTTCTAGTCCCTTCAATATTCCCCATACATTTTGTATGTAAAAAAAAAAAATCCGCCATCTTGAATTTTTTTCCTACTCACCAGGTAGACCTCCGGGTTGTGATCACCTTTTGTCGAGAAACCGCTCCTCCATCTTTTATAGTCTCCGAGAGAGAGACGGACAAAATTTGCCGCCATTTTTTTTCCGCCATTTTGGAATTTTTTTTCAACTCACTGGCAACTGCTCGAGGTTTCGAATGACATTTGGTCGAGCACCCTCCACCTATCTTCTATACCCTGGCCGTGCCCCTCGCCCGTCTCCGAACTCCTCACTCATCAGCTCTCTCCACCTTTCTCCGAGTCACATTCTTTGAGCTCTATACGACACCATGGGTGAAAAAAATTTTTTTCATACAAAATTTTACAGGAGAGGGGTGGAAATTTGAGACGTCACAGCTCGGCCGCCATCTTGTTTTTTTATTTTTTTTCACTTTTTCTGTTAATCGTTTACTAATTTCTACAATAATCCAAAATTTCAAAGAAATCGGTTGGAAAACAAAAGAGTTGCAAGATTCACGTCGGCCGCCATCTTGTTTTTCCGAAATGTCATAATTTTTCCCCACTCGAATCCCCCACCCGAACATATCTCCCGAACATCATTATATCGTTTTATGTCTCTTTCTAGGAGAACAATTATGTCAATGAGTCAGTGAGTGAATCAGTGAATCAGTGAGTGGTAATCGAGCTATATATATTATAACTAGCGTTTGCTCGGTGCGCGAGCTGCTAAAGCAGCTCGCGGGAAGTGTTTTACTAAAAGTAAGGCGCGTGGGTGCGCGGCCCGCTAAAGCGGACCGCGATTGTTCGGCTTTATTTATTTCGCTCGGTGCGCGAGCTGCTAAAGCAGCTCGCGGGAAGTGTTATTACTACAAGTAGGGCGCGTGGGTGCGCGGCCCGCTAAAGCGGACCGCGATTTTTTTACTCATCAAGTAGACCTTCGGATTCTGGTCATCTTTTGCCAAAAAATTTGTTCGAGCACACCCCACCTATCTGCAATAACCTGGCCGTGCTCCTCATTCACAAAAGAAAAAGAAAAAAAAAAAAGAAAAAAAAATGAAAAAAAAGAAAAAAAACAAATGTAAAATGAAAAAAAGAAAAAGAAAAAAAGCCCTATGAACCTATCAAAATCAATTTCTTGCATAGTTCCCAACTTCTAGTCCCTTCAATATTCCCCATACATTTTGTATGTAAAAAAAAAATCCGCCATCTTGAATTTTTTTCCTACTCACCAGGTAGACCTCCGGGTTGTGATCACCTTTTGTCGAGAAACCGCTCCTCCATCTTTTATAGTCTCCGAGAGAGAGACGGACAAAATTTGCCGCCATTTTTTTTCCGCCATTTTGGAATTTTTTTTCAACTCACTGGCAACTGCTCGAGGTTTCGAATGACATTTGGTCGAGCACCCTCCACCTATCTTCTATACCCTGGCCGTGCCCCTCGCCCGTCTCCGAACTCCTCACTCATCAGCTCTCTCCACCTTTCTCCGAGTCACATTCTTTGAGCTCTATACGACACCATGGGTGAAAAAAATTTTTTTCATACAAAATTTTACAGGAGAGGGGTCGGAAATTTGAGACGTCACAGCTCGGCCGCCATCTTGTTTTTTTAATTTTTTTCACTTTTTCTGTTAATCGTTTACTAATTTCTACAATAATCCAAAATTTCAAAGAAATCGGTCGGAAAACAAAAGAGATGCAAGATTCACGTCGGCCGCCATCTTGTTTTTCCGAAATGTCATAATTTTCCCCAATTCGAATCCCCCCCCCAAACACATCTCCCGAACATCAAAATATCGATTTCCGTCTCCTTCTAGGAGAACAACCCTGTCAATCAGTGAGTGAGTCAGTGAGTGTGTCAGTGGTAATCGAGCTATATATATTACTAGTATTTCGCTCGGTGCGCGAGCTGCTAAAGCAGCTAGCGGGAAGTGTTTTACTAAAAGTAAGGCGCGTGGGTGCGCGGCCCGCTAAAGCGGACCGCGATTGTTCGGCTTTATTTATTTCGCTCGGTGCGCGAGCTGCTAAAGCAGCTCGCGGGAAGTGTTATTACTACAAGTAGGGCGCGTGGGTGCGCGGCCCGCTAAAGCGGACCGCGATAGTTCGGCTTTAGTTATTTCGCTCGGTGCGCGAGCTGCTAAAGCAGCTCGCGGGAAGCGTTATTACTACAAGTAGGGCGCGTGGGTGAGCGGCCCGCTAAAGCGGACCGCGATTTTTTTACTCACCGAGTAGACCTTCGGATTCTGGTCATCTTTTGCCAAAAAATTTGTTCGAGCACACCCCACCTATCTGCAATAACCTGGCCGTGCTCCTCATTCACAAAATAAAAAGAAAAAAAAATAAAAA
Source organism: Oeneis ivallda (assembly GCA_029955525.1). Taxonomy (NCBI): domain Eukaryota; kingdom Metazoa; phylum Arthropoda; class Insecta; order Lepidoptera; family Nymphalidae; genus Oeneis; species Oeneis ivallda. The sequence continues at coordinate 7,206,493 of JARPMR010000010.1, read as the reverse complement.
AAATGAAAAAAAAAGAAAAAAACAAATGTCAAATGAAAAAAAGAAAAAGAAAAAAAGCCCTATGAACCTATCATAATCAATGTCTTGCATAGTTCCCAACTTCTAGTCCCATCAATATTCCCCATACATTTTGTATGGAGAAAAAAAAATCCGCCATCTTGAATTTTTTTCCTACTCACCAGGTAGACCTCCGGGTTTTGATCATCTTTTGTCGAGAAACCGCTCCTCCATCTTTTATAGTCTCCGAGAGAGAGACGGACAAAATTTGCCGCCATTTTTTTTCCGCCATTTTGGAATTTTTTTTCAACTCACTGGCAACTGCTCGAGGTTTCGAATGACATTTGGTCGAGCACCCTCCACCTATCTTCTATACCCTGGCCGTGCCCCTCGCCCGTCTCCGAACTCCTCACTCATCAGCTCTCTCCACCTTTCTCCGAGTCACATTCTTTGAGCTCTACACGACACCATGGGTGAAAAAAATTTTTTTCATACTAAATTTTACAGGAGAGGGGTCGGAAATTTGAGACGTCACAGCTCGGCCGCCATCTTGTTTTTTTTATTTTTTTCACTTTTTCTGTTTATCGTTTACTAATTTCTACAATAATCCAAAATTTCAAAGAAATCGGTTGGAAAACAAAAGAGTTGCAAGATTCACGTCGGCCGCCATCTTGTTTTTCCGAAATGTCATAATTTTCCCCAACTCGAATCCCCCACCTGGACATATCTCTCCTACATCATTATATCGATTTCCGTCTCCTTCTAGGAGAACAACCCTGTCAATGAGTGAGTGAGTGAGTGAGTGAGTGTGTCAGTCAGTGGTAATCGAGCTATATATATTATAATAATAACTAGCGTTTGCCCGGTGCGCGAGCTGCTAAAGCAGCTCGCGGGAAGTGTTATTGCTACAAGTAGGGCGCGTGGGTGCGCGGCCCGCTAAAGCGGACCGCGATTGTTCGGCTTTATTTATTTTGCTCGGTGCGCGAGCTGCTAAAGCAGCTCGCGGGAAGTGTTATTGCTACAAGTAGGGCGCGTGGGTGCGCGGCCCGCTAAAGCGGACCGCGATAGTTCGGCTTTATTTATTTCGCTCGGTGCGCGAGCTGCTGAAGCAGCTCGCGGGAAGTGTTCTTACTACAAGTAGGGCGCGTGGGTGCGCGGCCCGCTAAAGCGGACCGCGATTTTTTTACTCATCAAGTAGACCTTCGGATTCTGGTCATCTTTTGCCAAAAAATTTGTTCGAGCACACCCCACCTATCTGCAATAACCTGGCCGTGCTCCTCATTCACAAAAGAAAAAGAAAAAAAAAGAAAAAAAAAAAAAGAAAAAAAGCAAATGTAAAATGAAAAAAAAGAAAAAGAAAAAAAGCCTTATGAACCTATCAAAATCAATGTCTTGCATATTTCCCAACTTCTAGTCCCTTCAATATTCCCCATACATTTTGTATGGAAAAAAAAAATCCGCCATCTTGAATTTTTTTCCTACTCACCAGGTAGACCTCCGGGTTTTGATCATCTTTTGTCGAGAAACCGCTCCTCCATCTTTTATAGTCTCCGAGAGAGAGACGGACAAAATTTGCCGCCATTTTTTTTCCGCCATTTTGGAATTTTTTTTCAACTCACTGGCAACTGCTCGAGGTTTCGAATGACATTTGGTCGAGCACCCTCCACCTATCTTCTATACCCTGGCCGTGCCCCTCGCCCGTCTCCGAACTCCTCACTCATCAGCTCTCTCCACCTTTCTCCGAGTCAAATTCTTTGAGCTCTATACGACACCATGGGTGAAAAAAATTTTTTTCATACAAAATTTTACAGGAGAGGGGTCGGAAATTTGAGACGTCACAGCTCGGCCGCCATCTTGTTTTTTTAATTTTTTTCACTTTTTCTGTTAATCGTTTACTAATTTCTACAATAATCCAAAATTTCAAAGAAATCGGTCGGAAAACAAAAGAGATGCAAGATTCACGTCGGCCGCCATCTTGTTTTTCCGAAATGTCATAATTTTCCCCAACTCGAATCCCCCCCCCAAACACATCTCCCGTACATCATTTTATCGTTTTTTGTCTCTTTCTAGGAGAACAATTATGTCAATCAGTGAGTGAGTCAGTGGTAATCGAGCTATATATATTATAACTAGCGTTTGCTCGGTGCGCGAGCTGCTAAAGCAGCTCGCGGGAAGTGTTTTACTAAAAGTAAGGCGCGTGGGTGCGCGGCCCGCTAAAGCGGACCGCGATTGTTCGGCTTTATTTATTTCGCTCGGTGCGCGAGCTGCTAAAGCAGCTCGCGGGAAGTGTTATTGCTACAAGTAGGGCGCGTGGGTGCGCGGCCCGCTAAAGCGGACCGCGATTGTTCGGCTTTATTTATTTCGCTCGGTGCGCGAGCTGCTAAAGCAGCTCGCGGGAAGTGTTGTTACTACAAGTAGGGCGCGTGGGTGCGCGGCCCGCTAAAGCGGACCGCGATTTTATTACTCATCAAGTAGACCTTCGGATTCTGGTCATCTTTTGCCAAAAAATTTGTTCGAGCACACCCCACCTATCTGCAATAACCTGGCCGTGCTCCTCATTCACAAAAGAAAAAGAAAAAAAAAGAAAAAAAAAGAAAAAAAGCAAATGTAAAATGAAAAAAAAGAAAAAGAAAAAAGCCCTATGAACCTATCAAAATCAATGTCTTGCATAGTTCCCAACTTCTAGTCCCTTCAATATTCCCCATACATTTTGTATGTAAAAAAAAAAATCCGCCATCTTGAATTTTTTTCCTACTCACCAGGTAGACCTCCGGGTTGTGATCATCTTTTGTCGAGAAACCGCCCCTCCATCTTTTATAGTCTCCGAGAGAGAGACGGACAAAATTTGCCGCCATTTTTTTTCCGCCATTTTGGATTTTTTTTTCAACTCACTGGCAACTGCTCGAGGTTTCGAATGACATTTGGTCGAGCACCCTCCACCTATCTTGTATACCCTGCCCGTGCCTCTCGCCCGTCTCCGAACTCCTCACTCATCAGCTCTCTCCACCTTTCTCCGAGTCACATTCTTTGAGCTCTATACGACACCATGGGTGAAAAAAATTTTTTTCATACAAAATTTTACAGGAGAGGGGTCGGAAATTTGAGACGTCACAGCTCGGCCGCCATCTTGTTTTTTTAATTTTTTTCACTTTTTCTGTTAATCGTTTACTAATTTCTACAATAATCCAAAATTTCAAAGAAATCGGTTGGAAAACAAAAGAGTTGCAAGATTCACGTCGGCCGCCATCTTGTTTTTCCGAAATGTCATAATTTTCCCAAACTCGAATCCCCCCCCCAAACACATCTCCCGAACATCATTATATCGATTCAACCCTGTCAATCAGTGAGTGAGTGAGTCAGTGAGTGTGTCAGTGGTAATCGAGCTATATATATTATAACTAGCGTTTGCCCGGTGCGCGAGCTGCTAAAGCAGCTCGCGGGAAGTGTTATTGCTACAAGTAGGGCGCGTGGGTGCGCGGCCCGCTAAAGCGGACCGCGATTGTTCGGCTTTATTTATTTTGCTCGGTGCGCGAGCTGCTAAAGCAGCTCGCGGGAAGTGTTATTGCTACAAGTAGGGCGCGTGGGTGCGCGGCCCGCTAAAGCGGACCGCGATTGTTCGGCTTTATTTATTTCGCTCGGTGCGCGAGCTGCTGAAGCAGCTCGCGGGAAGTGTTCTTACTACAAGTAGGGCGCGTGGGTGCGCGGCCCGCTAAAGCGGACCGCGATTTTTTTACTCATCAAGTAGACCTTCGGATTCTGGTCATCTTTTGCCAAAAAATTTGTTCGAGCACACCCCACCTATCTGCAATAACCTGGCCGTGCTCCTCATTCACAAAAGAAAAAGAAAAAAAAAGAAAAAAAAAGAAAAAAAGCAAATGTAAAATGAAAAAAAAGAAAAAGAAAAAAGCCCTATGAACCTATCAAAATCAATGTCTTGCATAGTTCCCAACTTCTAGTCCCTTCAATATTCCCCATACATTTTGTATGTAAAAAAAAAAATCCGCCATCTTGAATTTTTTTCCTACTCACCAGGTAGACCTCCGGGTTGTGATCATCTTTTGTCGAGAAACCGCCCCTCCATCTTTTATAGTCTCCGAGAGAGAGACGGACAAAATTTGCCGCCATTTTTTTTCCGCCATTTTGGATTTTTTTTTCAACTCACTGGCAACTGCTCGAGGTTTCGAATGACATTTGGTCGAGCACCCTCCACCTATCTTGTATACCCTGCCCGTGCCTCTCGCCCGTCTCCGAACTCCTCACTCATCAGCTCTCTCCACCTTTCTCCGAGTCACATTCTTTGAGCTCTATACGACACCATGGGTGAAAAAAATTTTTTTCATACAAAATTTTACAGGAGAGGGGTCGGAAATTTGAGACGTCACAGCTCGGCCGCCATCTTGTTTTTTTAATTTTTTTCACTTTTTCTGTTAATCGTTTACTAATTTCTACAATAATCCAAAATTTCAAAGAAATCGGTCGGAAAACAAAAGAGATGCAAGATTCACGTCGGCTGCCATCTTGTTTTTCCGAAATGTCATAATTTTCCCCAACTCGAATCCCCCCCCCAAACACATCTCCCGTACATCATTTTATCGTTTTTTGTCTCTTTCTAGGAGAACAATTATGTCAATCAGTGAGTGAGTCAGTGGTAATCGAGCTATATATATTATAACTAGCGTTTGCTCGGTGCGCGAGCTGCTAAAGCAGCTCGCGGGAAGTGTTATTACTAAAAGTAAGGCGCGTGGGTGCGCGGCCCGCTAAAGCGGACCGCGATTTTTTGCTCATCAAGTAGACCTTCGGATTCTGGTCATCTTTTGCCAAAAAATTTGTTCGAGCATACCCCACCTATCGGCAATAACCTGGCCGTGCTCCTCATTCACAAAAGAAAAAGAAAAAGAAAAAAAAAAGGAAAAAGAAAAAAGAAAAGAAAAAAGAAAGGAAAAAAGAAAAAGAAAAATAAGCATCCATCTTTCCATCCATTTTTCCATCTTTTATACTCTGCGAGATAGACGCCAGAGAAAGTTTCTATGGCCGCCATCTTGAATCCGCCATTTTGGAGTTTTTTTCCAACTCCCTGCTAATTGGATGTGGTTTCGAGTAATTTTTGTTGGAGCACACCCCACCTAGTTGGTCGCGTGGATAGTTGGCAAAAAAACCACTCTTTCACCTTTTTTAACCCATTTCCAAAAAGGAGGAGGTTCTCAATTCGGCCAGTATATTTTTCTTTTTTAATTCTCCGAGATCTAAGACACCTATGAACCTATCAAAATCAATGTCTTGCATAGTTCCCAACTTCTAGTCCCTTCAATATTCCCCATATACATTTTGTATGGAAAAAAAAATCCGCCATCTTGAATTTTTTTCCTACTCACCAGGTAGACCTCCGGGTTTTGATCATCATTTGTCGAGAAACCGCTCCTCCATCTTTTATAGTCTCCGAGAGAGAGACGGACAAAATTTGCCGCCATTTTTTTTTCGCCATTTTGGAATTTTTTTTCAACTCACTGGCAACTGCTCGAGGTTTCGAATGACATTTGGTCGAGCACCCTCCACCTATCTTCTATACCCTGGCCGTGCCCCTCGCCCGTCTCCGAACTCCTCACTCATCAGCTCTCTCCACCTTTCTCCGAGTCACATTCTTTGAGCTCTATACGACACCATGGGTGAAAAAAATTTTTTTCATACAAAATTTTACAGGAGAGGGGTCGGAAATTTGAGACGTCACAGCTCGGCCGCCATCTTGTTTTTTTAATTTTTTTCACTTTTTCTGTTAATCGTTTACTAATTCCTACAATAATCCAAAATTTCAAAGAAATCGGTTGGAAAACAAAAGAGTTGCAAGAATCACGTCGGCCGCCATCTTGTTTTTCCGAAATGTCATAATTTTTCCCCATTCGAATCCCCCACCCGGACATATCTCCCGTACATCATTTTATCGTTTTTTGTCTCTTTCTAGGAGAACAATTATGTCAATCAGTGAGTGAGTCAGTGGTAATCGAGCTATATATATTATAACTAGCGTTTGCTCGGTGCGCGAGCTGCTAAAGCAGCTCGCGGGAAGTGTTATTACTAAAAGTAAGGCGCGTGGGTGCGCGGCCCGCTAAAGCGGACCGCGATTTTTTGCTCATCAAGTAGACCTTCGGATTCTGGTCATCTTTTGCCAAAAAATTTGTTCGAGCATACCCCACCTATCGGCAATAACCTGGCCGTGCTCCTCATTCACAAAAGAAAAAGAAAAAGAAAAAAAAAAGGAAAAAGAAAAAAGAAAAGAAAAAAGAAAGGAAAAAAGAAAAAGAAAAATAAGCATCCATCTTTCCATCCATTTTTCCATCTTTTATACTCTGCGAGATAGACGCCAGAGAAAGTTTCTATGGCCGCCATCTTGAATCCGCCATTTTGGAGTTTTTTTCCAACTCCCTGCTAATTGGATGTGGTTTCGAGTAATTTTTGTTGGAGCACACCCCACCTAGTTGGTCGCGTGGATAGTTGGCAAAAAAACCACTCTTTCACCTTTTTTAACCCATTTCCAAAAAGGAGGAGGTTCTCAATTCGGCCAGTATATTTTTCTTTTTTAATTCTCCGAGATCTAAGACACCTATGAACCTATCAAAATCAATGTCTTGCATAGTTCCCAACTTCTAGTCCCTTCAATATTCCCCATATACATTTTGTATGGAAAAAAAAATCCGCCATCTTGAATTTTTTTCCTACTCACCAGGTAGACCTCCGGGTTTTGATCATCATTTGTCGAGAAACCGCTCCTCCATCTTTTATAGTCTCCGAGAGAGAGACGGACAAAATTTGCCGCCATTTTTTTTTCGCCATTTTGGAATTTTTTTTCAACTCACTGGCAACTGCTCGAGGTTTCGAATGACATTTGGTCGAGCACCCTCCACCTATCTTCTATACCCTGGCCGTGCCCCTCGCCCGTCTCCGAACTCCTCACTCATCAGCTCTCTCCACCTTTCTCCGAGTCACATTCTTTGAGCTCTATACGACACCATGGGTGAAAAAAATTTTTTTCATACAAAATTTTACAGGAGAGGGGTCGGAAATTTGAGACGTCACAGCTCGGCCGCCATCTTGTTTTTTTAATTTTTTTCACTTTTTCTGTTAATCGTTTACTAATTCCTACAATAATCCAAAATTTCAAAGAAATCGGTTGGAAAACAAAAGAGTTGCAAGAATCACGTCGGCCGCCATCTTGTTTTTCCGAAATGTCATAATTTTTCCCCATTCGAATCCCCCACCCGGACATATCTCCCCTACATCATTGTATCGTTTTCCGTCTCTTTCTAGGAGAACAATCGTGTCAATCAGTCAGTCAGTGAGTGAGTGGTAATCGAGCTATATATATTATAACTAGCGTTTGCTCGGTGCGCGAGCTGCTAAAGCAGCTCGCGGGAAGTGTTTTACTAAAAGTAAGGCGCGTGGGTGCGCGGCCCGCTAAAGCGGACCGCGATTGTTCGGCTTTGTTTATTTCGCTCGGTGCGCGAGCTGCTAAAGCAGCTCGCGGGAAGTGTTATTGCTACAAGTAGGGCGCGTGGGTGCGCGGCCCGCTAAAGCGGACCGCGATTGTTCGGCTTTATTTATTTCGCTCGGTGCGCGAGCTGCTAAAGCAGCTCGCGGGAAGTGTTATTCCTAAAAGTAGGGCGCGTGGGTGCGCGGCCCGCTAAAGCGGACCGCGATTTTTTTACTCATCAAGTAGACCTTCGGATTCTGGTCATCTTTTGCCAAAAAATTTGTTAGAGCACACCGCACCTATCTGCAATAACCTGGCCGTGCTCCTCATTCACAAATGAAAAAGAAAAAAAAAGAAAAAAAAAGAAAAAAAAGAAAAAAAGCAAGTATATGTAAATGAAAAAAAAAAGAAAAAGAAAAAAAGCCCTATGAAGTGAATCTATCAAAATCAATGTCTTGCATAGTTCCCAACTTCTAGTCCCTTCAATATTCCCCATACATTTTGTATGTAAAAAAAAAAATCCGCCATCTTGAATTTTTTTCCTACTCACCAGGTAGACCTCCGGGTTGTGATCACCTTTTGTCGAGAAACCGCTCCTCCATCTTTTATAGTCTCCGAGAGAGAGACGGACAAAATTTGCCGCCATTTTTTTTCCGCCATTTTGGAATTTTTTTTCAACTCACTGGCAACTGCTCGAGGTTTCAAATGACATTTGGTCGAGCACCCTCCACCTATCTTCTATACCCTGGCCGTGCCCCTCGCCCGTCTCTGAACTCCTCACTCATCAGCTCTCTCCACCTTTCTCCGAGTCACATTTTTTGAGCTCTATACGACACCATGGGTGAAAAAAATTTTTTTCATACAAAATTTTACAGGAGAGGGGTCGGAAATTTGAGACGTCACAGCTCGGCCGCCATCTTGTTTTTTTAATTTTTTTCACTTTTTCTGTTAATCGTTTACTAATTTCTACAATAATCCAAAATTTCAAAGAAATCGGTCGGAAAACAAAAGAGTTGCAAGATTCACATCGGCCGCCATCTTGTTTTTCCGAAATGTCATAATTTTCCCCAACTCGAATCCCCCCCCCAAGCACATCGCCCAAACATCATTATATCGATTTCCGTCTCCTTCTAGGAGAACAACCCTGTCAATCAGTCAGTGAGTGAGTGAATCAGTCAGTGGTAATCGAGCTATATATATTATAACTAGCGTTTGCTCGGTGCGCGAGCTGCTAAAGCAGCTCGCGGGAAGTGTTATTACTAAAAGTAAGGCGCGTGGGTGCGCGGCCCGCTAAAGCGGACCGCGATTTTTTGCTCATCAAGTAGACCTTCGGATTCTGGTCATCTTTTGCCAAAAAATTTGTTCGAGCATACCCCACCTATCGGCAATAACCTGGCCGTGCTCCTCATTCACAAAAGAAAAAGAAAAAGAAAAAAAAAAGGAAAAAGAAAAAAGAAAAGAAAAAAGAAAGGAAAAAAGAAAAAGAAAAATAAGCATCCATCTTTCCATCCATTTTTCCATCTTTTATACTCTGCGAGATAGACGCCAGAGAAAGTTTCTATGGCCGCCATCTTGAATCCGCCATTTTGGAGTTTTTTTCCAACTCCCTGCTAATTGGATGTGGTTTCGAGTAATTTTTGTTGGAGCACACCCCACCTAGTTGGTCGCGTGGATAGTTGGCAAAAAAACCACTCTTTCACCTTTTTTAACCCATTTCCAAAAAGGAGGAGGTTCTCAATTCGGCCAGTATATTTTTCTTTTTTAATTCTCCGAGATCTAAGACACCTATGAACCTATCAAAATCAATGTCTTGCATAGTTCCCAACTTCTAGTCCCTTCAATATTCCCCATATACATTTTGTATGGAAAAAAAAATCCGCCATCTTGAATTTTTTTCCTACTCACCAGGTAGACCTCCGGGTTTTGATCATCATTTGTCGAGAAACCGCTCCTCCATCTTTTATAGTCTCCGAGAGAGAGACGGACAAAATTTGCCGCCATTTTTTTTTCGCCATTTTGGAATTTTTTTTCAACTCACTGGCAACTGCTCGAGGTTTCGAATGACATTTGGTCGAGCACCCTCCACCTATCTTCTATACCCTGGCCGTGCCCCTCGCCCGTCTCCGAACTCCTCACTCATCAGCTCTCTCCACCTTTCTCCGAGTCACATTCTTTGAGCTCTATACGACACCATGGGTGAAAAAAATTTTTTTCATACAAAATTTTACAGGAGAGGGGTCGGAAATTTGAGACGTCACAGCTCGGCCGCCATCTTGTTTTTTTAATTTTTTTCACTTTTTCTGTTAATCGTTTACTAATTCCTACAATAATCCAAAATTTCAAAGAAATCGGTTGGAAAACAAAAGAGTTGCAAGAATCACGTCGGCCGCCATCTTGTTTTTCCGAAATGTCATAATTTTTCCCCATTCGAATCCCCCACCCGGACATATCTCCCCTACATCATTGTATCGTTTTCCGTCTCTTTCTAGGAGAACAATCGTGTCAATCAGTCAGTCAGTGAGTGAGTGGTAATCGAGCTATATATATTATAACTAGCGTTTGCTCGGTGCGCGAGCTGCTAAAGCAGCTCGCGGGAAGTGTTTTACTAAAAGTAAGGCGCGTGGGTGCGCGGCCCGCTAAAGCGGACCGCGATTGTTCGGCTTTGTTTATTTCGCTCGGTGCGCGAGCTGCTAAAGCAGCTCGCGGGAAGTGTTATTGCTACAAGTAGGGCGCGTGGGTGCGCGGCCCGCTAAAGCGGACCGCGATTGTTCGGCTTTATTTATTTCGCTCGGTGCGCGAGCTGCTAAAGCAGCTCGCGGGAAGTGTTATTCCTAAAAGTAGGGCGCGTGGGTGCGCGGCCCGCTAAAGCGGACCGCGATTTTTTTACTCATCAAGTAGACCTTCGGATTCTGGTCATCTTTTGCCAAAAAATTTGTTAGAGCACACCGCACCTATCTGCAATAACCTGGCCGTGCTCCTCATTCACAAATGAAAAAGAAAAAAAAAGAAAAAAAAAGAAAAAAAAGAAAAAAAGCAAGTATATGTAAATGAAAAAAAAAAGAAAAAGAAAAAAAGCCCTATGAAGTGAATCTATCAAAATCAATGTCTTGCATAGTTCCCAACTTCTAGTCCCTTCAATATTCCCCATACATTTTGTATGTAAAAAAAAAAATCCGCCATCTTGAATTTTTTTCCTACTCACCAGGTAGACCTCCGGGTTGTGATCACCTTTTGTCGAGAAACCGCTCCTCCATCTTTTATAGTCTCCGAGAGAGAGACGGACAAAATTTGCCGCCATTTTTTTTCCGCCATTTTGGAATTTTTTTTCAACTCACTGGCAACTGCTCGAGGTTTCAAATGACATTTGGTCGAGCACCCTCCACCTATCTTCTATACCCTGGCCGTGCCCCTCGCCCGTCTCTGAACTCCTCACTCATCAGCTCTCTCCACCTTTCTCCGAGTCACATTTTTTCAGCTCTATACGACACCATGGGTGAAAAAAATTTTTTTCATACAAAATTTTACAGGAGAGGGGTCGGAAATTTGAGACGTCACAGCTCGGCCGCCATCTTGTTTTTTTAATTTTTTTCACTTTTTCTGTTAATCGTTTACTAATTTCTACAATAATCCAAAATTTCAAAGAAATCGGTCGGAAAACAAAAGAGTTGCAAGATTCACATCGGCCGCCATCTTGTTTTTCCGAAATGTCATAATTTTCCCCAACTCGAATCCCCCCCCCAAGCACATCGCCCAAACATCATTATATCGATTTCCGTCTCCTTCTAGGAGAACAACCCTGTCAATCAGTCAGTGAGTGAGTGAATCAGTCAGTGGTAATCGAGCTATATATATTATAATAACTAGCGTTTGCTCGGTGCGCGAGCTGCTAAAGCAGCTCGCGGGAAGTGTTGTTACTACAAGTAGGGCGCGTGGGTGCGCGGCCCGCTAAAGCGGACCGCGATTGTTCGGCTTCATGTATTTCGCTCGGTGCGCGAGCTGCTAAAGCAGCTCGCGGGAAGTGTTATTGCTACAAGTAGGGCGCGTGGGTGCGCGGCCCGCTAAAGCGGACCGCGATTGTTCGGCTTTATTTAATTCGCTCGGTGCGCGAGCTGCTAAAGCAGCTCGCGGGAAGTTTTATTACTACAAGTAGGGCGCGTGGGTGCGCGGCCCGCTAAAGCGGACCGCGATTTTTTTACTCATCAAGTAGCCCTTCGGATTCTGGTCATCTTTTGCCAAAAAATTTGTTCGAGCACACCCCACCTATCTGTAATAACCTGGCCGTGCTCCTCATTCACAAAAGAAAAAGAAAAAAAAAGAAAAAAAATGAAAAAAAAGAAAAAAAAAACAAATGTAAAATGAAAAAAAAGAAAAAGAAAAAAAGCCCTATGAACCTATCAAAACCAATGTCTTGCATAGTTCCCAACTTCTAGTCCCTTCAATATTCCCCATACATTTAGTATGGAAAAAAAAGTCCGCCATCTTGAATTTTTTTCCTACTCATCAGGTAGACCTCCGGGTTTCGATCATCTTTTGTCGAGAAACCGCTCCTCCATCTTTTATAGTCTCCGAGAGAGAGACGGACAAAATTTGCCGCCATTTTTTTTCCGCCATTTTGGAACTTTTTTTCAACTCACTGGCAACTGCTCGAGATTTCGAATGACATTTGGTCGAGAACCCTCCACCTATCTACTATACCCTGGCCGTGCCCCTCGCCCGTCTCCGAACTCCTCACTCATCAGCTCTCGCCACCTTTCTCCGAGTCACATTCTTTGAGCTCTATACGACACCATGGGTGAAAAAAATTTTTTTCATACAAAATTTTACAGGAGAGGGGTCTGAAATTTGAGACGTCACAGCTCGGCCGCCATCTAGTTTTTTTAATTTTTTTCACTTTTTCTGTTAATCGTTTACTAATTTCTACAATAATTCAAAATTTCAAAGAAATCGGTTGGAAAACAAAAGAGTTGCAAGATTCACGTCGGCCGCCATCTTGTTTTTCCGAAATGTCATAATTTTCCCCAACTCGAATCCCCCACCTGGACATATCTCCCCTACATCATTATATCGATTTCCGTCTCCTTCTAGGAGAACAACCCTGTCAATGAGTGAGTGAGTGAGTGAGTGAGTGTGTCAGTCAGTGGTAATCGAGCTATATATATTATAATAATAATAGCTCGATTAGCTATATATACTATATATATATATATATACTATATAGCTATATATACACTGCTAAAGCAGCTCGCGGGAAGTGTTATTGCTACAAGTAGGGCGCGTGGGTGCGCGGCCCGCTAAAGCGGACCGCGATTGTTCGGCTTTATTTGTTTCGCTCGGTGCGCGAGCTGCTAAAGCAGCTCGCGGGAAGTGTTTTACTAAAAGTAAGGCGCGTGGGTGCGCGGCCCACTAAAGCGGACCGCGATTGTTCGGCTTTATTTATTTCGCTCGGTGCGCGAGCTGCTAAAGCAGCTCGCGGGAAGTGTTATTACTACAAGTAGGGCGCGTGGGTGCGCGGCCCGCTAAAGCGGACCGCGATTTTTTTACTCATCAAGTAGCCCTTCGGATTCTGGTCATCTTTTGCCAAAAATTTGTTCGAGCACACCCCACCTATCTGTAATAACCTGGCCGTGCTCCTCATTCACAAAAGAAAAAGAAAAAAAAAGAAAAAAAATGAAAAAAAAGAAAAAAAAAAACAAATGTAAAATGAAGAAAAAGAAAAAGAAAAAAAGCCCTATGAACCTATCAAAACCAATGTCTTGCATAGTTCCCAACTTCTAGTCCCTTCAATATTCCCCATACATTTAGTATGGAAAAAAAAGTCCGCCATCTTGAATTTTTTTCCTACTCACCAGGTAGACCTCCGGGTTTCGATCATCTTTTGTCGAGAAACCGCTCCTCCATCTTTTATAGTCTCCGAGAGAGAGACGGACAAAATTTGCCGCCATTTTTTTTCCGCCATTTTGGAATTTTTTTTCAACTCACTGGCAACTGCTCGAGATTTCGAATAATAATAACTAGCATTTGCTCGGTGCGCGAGCTGCTAAAGCAGCTCGCGGGAAGTGTTTTACTAAAAGTAAGGCGCGTGGGTGCGCGGCCCGCTAAAGCGGACCGCGATTGTTCGGCTTTATTTATTTCGCTCGGTGCGCGAGCTGCTGAAGCAGCTCGCGGGAAGTGTTATTGCTACAAGTAGGGCGCGTGGGTGCGCGGCCCGCTAAAGCGGACCGCGATTGTTCGGCTTTATTTATTTCGCTCGGTGCGCGAGCTGCTAAAGCAGCTCGCGGGAAGTGTTATTACTACAAGTAGGGCGCGTGGGTGCGCGGCCCGCTAAAGCGGACCGCGATTTTTTTACTCATCAAGTAGACCTTCGGATTCTGGTCATCTTTTGCCAAAAAATTTGTTCGAGCACACCCCACCTATCTGCAATAACCTGGCCGTGCTCCTCATTCACACAAGAAAAAGAAAAAAAAAAACAAAGAAAAAAAGCAAATGTAAAATGAAAAAAAAGAAAAAGAAAAAATGCCCTATGAACCTATCAAAATCAATGTCTTGCATAGTTCCCAACTTCCAGTCCCTTCGATATTCCCCATACATTTTGTATGAAAAAAAAAATCCGCCATCTTGAATTTTTTTCCTACTCACCAGGTAGACCTCCGGGTTTTGATCATCTTTTGTCGAGAAACCGCTCCTCCATCTTTTATGGTCTCCGAGAGAGAGACGGACAAAATTTGCCGCCATTTTTTTTCCGCCATTTTGGAATTTTTTTTCAACTCACTGGCAACTGCTCGAGGTTTCGAATGACATTTGGTCGAGCACCCTCCACCTATCTTCTATACCCTGGCCGTGCCCCTCGCCCGTCTCCGAACTCCTCACTCATCAGCTCTCTCCACCTTTTTCCGAGTCACATTCTTTGAGCTCTATACGACACCATGGGTGAAAAAAAATTTTTTCATACAAAATTTTACAGGAGAGGGGTCGGAAATTTGAGACGTCACAGCTCGGCCGCCATCTTGTTTTTTTAATATTTTTCACATTTTCTACAATAATCCAAAATTTCAAAGAAATCGGTTGGAAAACAAAAGAGTTGCAAGAATCACGTCGGCCGCCATCTTGTTTTTCCGAAATGTCATAATTTTCTCCAACTCGAATCCCCCCCCCAAACACATCTCCCGAACATCATTATATCGATTTCCGTCTCCTTCTAGGAGAACAACCCTGTCAATGAGTGAGTGAATCAGTCAGTGAATCAGTGGTAATCGAGCTATATATATTATAACTAGCGTTTGCTCGGTGCGCGAGCTGCTAAAGCAGCTCGCGGGAAGTGTTATTACTAAAAGTAGGGCGCGTGGGTGCGCGGCCCGCTAAAGCGGACCGCGATTGTTCGGCTTTATTTATTTCGCTCGGTGCGCGAGCTGCTAAAGCAGCTCGCGGGAAGTGTTATTGCTACAAGTAGGGCGCGTGGGTGCGCGGCCCGCTAAAGCGGACCGCGATTGTTCGGCTTTATTTATTTCGCTCGGTGCGCGAGCTGCTAAAGCAGCTCGCGGGAAGTGTTATTACTAAAGGTAAGGCGCGTGGGTGCGCGGCCCGCTAAAGTGGACCGCGAATTTTTTTTCTCATCAAGTAGACCTTCGGATTCTGGTCATCTTTTGCCAAAAAGTTTGTTCGAGCACACCCCCACCTATCTGCAATAACCTGGCCGTGCTCCTCATTCACAAAAGAAAAAGAAAAAAAAAGAAAAAAAGAAAAGAAAAAAAGAAAAAAGAAAAATCAATATTCGCCATATATTTCGCATGGGAAAAAATCCGCCATCTTGTTTTTTTTCATGATCATCAAGTAGAGCTTTGGGTCTTGATCATCTGTTGCCAAGAAACTACTCTTCCATCTTTTATACTCTCCGAGATAGACACCAGAGAAAGTTTCTATGGCCGCCATCTTGAATCCGCCATTTTGGAGTTTTTTTTTTCAACTCCCTGCTAATTGGATGTGGTTTCGAGTAATTTTTGTTGGAGCAAAATCAATGTCTTGCATAGTTCCCAACTTCTAGTCCCTTCAATATTCCCCATACATTTTGTATGGGGGGAAAAAAAAACCGCCATCTTGAATTTTTTTCCTACTCACCAGGTAGACCTCCGGGTTGTGATCATCTTTTGTCGACAAACCGCTCCTCCATCTTTTATAGTCTCCGAGAGAGAGACGGACAAAATTTGCCGCCATTTTTTTTCCGCCATTTTGGAATTTTTTTTCAACTCACTGGCAACTGCTTGAGGTTTCGAATGACATTTGGTCGAGCACCCTCCACCTATCTTCTATACCCTGGCCGTGCCCCTCGCCCGTCTCCGAACTCTTCACTCATCAGCTCTTTCCACCTTTCTCCGAGTCACATTCTTTGAGCTCTATACGACACCATGGGTGAAAAAAATTTTTTTCATACAAAATTTTACAGGAGAGGGGTGGAAATTTGAGACGTCACAGCTCGGCCGCCATCTTGTTTTTTTAATTTTTTTCACTTTTTCTGTTAATCGTTTACTAATTTCTACAATAATCCAAGATTTCAAAGAAATCGGTTGGAAAACAAAAGAGTTGCAAGATTCACGTCGGCCGCCATCTTGTTTTTCCGAAGTCTTAATTTTTCCCCACTCGAATCCCCCACCCGAACATATCTCCCGTACATCATTTTATCGTTTTTTGTCTCTTTCTAGGAGAACAATTATGTCAATGAGTCAGTGAATCAGTCAGTGAGTGGTAATCGAGCTATATATATTATAACTAGCGTTTGCTCGGTGCGCGAGCTGCTAAAGCAGCTCGCGGGAAGTGTTATTACTAAAAGTAGGGCGCGTGGGTGCGCGGCCCGCTAAAGCGGACCGCGATTGTTCGGCTTTATTTATTTCGCTCGGTGCGCGAGCTGCTAAAGCAGCTCGCGGGAAGTGTTATTGCTACAAGTAGGGCGCGTGGGTGCGCGGCCCGCTAAAGCGGACCGCGATTGTTCGGCTTTATTTATTTCGCTCGGTGCGCGAGCTGCTAAAGCAGCTCGCGGGAAGTGTTATTAGTACAAGTAGGGCGCGTGGGTGCGCGGCCCGCTAAAGCGGACCGCGATTTTTTTACTCATCAAGTAGACCTTCGGATTCTGGTCATCTTTTGCCAAAAAATTTGTTCGAGCACACCCCACCTATCTGCAATAACCTGGCCGTGCTCCTCATTCACAAAAAAAGAAAAAAAAAAAAAAAAAAAAAAAGAAAAAAAGCAAATTTAAAATGAAAAAAAAGAAAAAGAAAAAAAGCCTTATGAAACTATCAAACTCATTGTCTTGCATAGTTCCCAACTTCTAGTCCCTTCAATATTCCCCATACATTTTGTATGTAAAAAAAAAAATCCGCCATCTTGAATTTTTTTCCTACTCACCACGTAGACCTCCGGGTTGTGATCACCTTTTGTCGAGAAACCGCTCCTCCATCTTTTATAGTCTCCGAGAGAGAGACGGACAAAATTTGCCGCCATTTTTTTTCCGCCATTTTGGAATTTTTTTTCAACTCACTGGCAACTGCTCGAGGTTTCGAATGACATTTGGTCGAGCACCCTCCACCTATCTTCTATACCCTGGCCGTGCCCCTCGCCCGTCTCCGAACTCCTCACTCATCAGCTCTCTCCACCTTTCTCCGAGTCACATTCTTTGAGCTATATACGACACCATGGGTGAAAAAAATTTTTTTCATACAAAATTTTACAGGAGAGGGGTCGGAAATTTGAGACGTCACAGCTCAGCCGCCATCTTGTTTTTTTAATTTTTTTCACTTTTTCTGTTAATCGTTTACTAATTTCTACAATAATCCAAAATTTCAAAGAAATCGGTCGGAAAACAAAAGAGTTGCAAGATTCACGTCGGCCGCCATCTTGTTTTTCCGAAATGTCATAATTTTCCCCAACTCGAATCGCCCCCCCCCCCCCGAACACATCTCCCGAACATCATTATATCGATTTCCGTCTACTTCTAGGAGAACAACCCTGTCAATGAGTGAGTCAGTGAATCAGTCAGTGAGTGCATGGTAATCGAGCTATATATATTATAACTAGCATTTGCTCGGTGCGCGAGCTGCTAAAGCAGCTCGCGGGAAGTGTTTTACTAAAAGTAAGGCGCGTGGGTGCGCGGCCCGCTAAAGCGGACCGCGATTGTTCGTCTTTATTTATTTCGCTCGGTGCGCGAGCTGCTAAAGCAGCTCGCGGGAAGTGTTATTACTACAAGTAGGGCGCGTGGGTGCGCGGCCCGCTAAAGCGGACCGCGATTTTTTTACTCATCAAGTAGACCTTCGGATTCTGGTCATCTTTTGCCAAAAAATTTGTTCGAGCACACCCCACCTATCTACAATAACCTGGCCGTGCTCCTCATTCACAAAAGAAAAAGAAAAAAAAAAGAAAAAAAAAGAAAAAAAGCAAAAAAGCAAATGTAAAATGAAAAAAAAGAAAAAGAAAAAAAGCCCTATGAACCTATCAAAATCAATGTCTTGCATAGTTCCCAACTTCTAGTCCCTTCAATATTCCCCATACATTTTGTATGGAACAAAAAAATCCGCCATCTTGAATTTTTTTCCTACTCACCAGGTAGACCTCCGGGTTTTGATCATCTTTTGTCGAGAAACCGCTCCTCCATCTTTTATAGTCTCCGAGAGAGAGACGGACAAAATTTGCCGCCATTTTTTTTCCGCCATTTTGGAATTTTTTTTCAACTCACTGGCAACTGCTCCAGGTTTCGAATGACATTTGGTCGAGCACCCTCCACCTATCTTCTATACCCTGGCCGTGCCCCTCGCCCGTCTCCGAACTCCTCGCTCATCAGCTCTCTCCACCTTTCTCCGAGTCACATTCTTTGAGCTCTATACGACACCATGGGTGAAAAAAAATTTTTTCATACAAAATTTTACAGGAGAGGGGTTGGAAATTTGAGACGTCACAGCTCGGCCGCCATCTTGTTTTTTTAATTTTTTTCACTTTTTCTGTTAATCGTTTTCTAATTTCTACAATAATCCAAAATTTCAAAGAAATCGGTTGGAAAACAAAAGAGTTGCAAGATTCACGTCGGCCGCCATCTTGTTTTTCCGAAATGTCATAATTTTTCCCCACTCGAATCCCCCACCCCGACATATCTCCCCTACATCATTGTATCGTTTTCCGTCTCCTTCTAGGAGAACAATCGTGTCAATCAGTCAGTGAGTCAGTGGTAATCGAGCTATATATATTATAATAACTAGCGTTTGCTCGGTGCGCGAGCTGCTAAAGCAGCTCGCGGGAAGTGTTATTACTAAAAGTAAGGCGCGTGGGTGCGCGGCCCGCTAAAGCGGACCGCGATTTTTTGCTCATCAAGTAGACCTTCGGATTCTGGTCATCTTTTGCCAAAAAATTTGTTCGAGCATACCCCACCTATCGGCAATAACCTGGCCGTGCTCCTCATTCACAAAAGAAAAAGAAAAAGAAAAAAAAAAGGAAAAAGAAAAAAAGAAAAGAAAAAAGAAAGGAAAAAAGAAAAAGAAAAATAAGCATCCATCTTTCCATCCATTTTTCCATCTTTTATACTCTGCGAGATAGACGCCAGAGAAAGTTTCTATGGCCGCCATCTTGAATCCGCCATTTTGGAGTTTTTTTTCAACTCCCTGCTAATTGGATGTGGTTTCGAGTAATTTTTGTTGGAGCACACCCCACCTAGTTGGTCGCGTGGATAGTTGGCAAAAAAACCACTCTTTCACCTTTTTTAACCCATTTCCAAAAAGGAGGAGGTTCTCAATTCGGCCAGTATATTTTTCTTTTTTAATTCTCCGAGATCTAAGACACCTATGAACCTATCAAAATCAATGTCTTGCATAGTTCCCAACTTCTAGTCCCTTCAATATTCCCCATATACATTTTGTATGGAAAAAAAAATCCGCCATCTTGAATTTTTTTCCTACTCACCAGGTAGACCTCCGGGTTTTGATCATCATTTGTCGAGAAACCGCTCCTCCATCTTTTATAGTCTCCGAGAGAGAGACGGACAAAATTTGCCGCCATTTTTTTCCGCCATTTTGGAATTTTTTTTCAACTCACTGGCAACTGCTCGAGGTTTCGAATGACATTTGGTCGAGCACCCTCCACCTATCTTCTATACCCTGGCCGTGCCCCTCGCCCGTCTCCGAACTCCTCACTCATCAGCTCTCTCCACCTTTCTCCGAGTCACATTCTTTGAGCTCTATACGACACCATGGGTGAAAAAAATTTTTTTCATACAAAATTTTACAGGAGAGGGGTCGGAAATTTGAGACGTCACAGCTCGGCCGCCATCTTGTTTTTTTTAATTTTTTTCACTTTTTCTGTTAATCGTTTACTAATTCCTACAATAATCCAAAATTTCAAAGAAATCGGTTGGAAAACAAAAGAGTTGCAAGAATCACGTCGGCCGCCATCTTGTTTTTCCGAAATGTCATAATTTTTCCCCACTCGAATCCCCCACCCGGACATATCTTCCCTACATCATTGTATCGTTTTCCGTCTCTTTCTAGGAGAACAATCGTGTCAATCAGTCAGTCAGTGAGTGAGTGGTAATCGAGCTATATATACACACATCAAAAGTGTCTAGGGATCAACATATATTTTTGCAATAACTTTTCTCCTGATTGATATTAATTAAAATTTTCTTTACACTAGCGGCACGCTATGATGGCCGGTTTGACGTTTGTCTGCTCATGAAGTTCCGTATTAATTGATAACGACTTTGAAGGAAATAATTGTATTACTTTATTGACGATAGTGATGTGCAGAGATTCATAAATTTTATCGAATGTAGTTTTAGGTTTAGGACTCAAAATTTATTTATTAAATTGATTTCTAAAATGTATACAAGTGTAGAAAAATCAGTTTGCACCATTTAAGGGGTGAATGTACTTGTGAATATGAACAATTTTCACTATGTGGACAAACCTCTGAAATCGCAAAAAAATATCAGCTGTTTCATACAAAAGGTAAAATTTTTATTTTTATATGATATATACCACAACTCGGCATTTGGTTTTCTAAATTGAAAATTTTTAAAAATGGAATCTAATACGATCGTCACATAGGATCGCTGGCTAGCACAACTACTACCTCCGGCAAACTCGCGTCAATGCTCAATGCAAAACAAAGCAGTTTCGAATTGACGTTGCTTCGAAAAGTATAAACTGTCAGTGCAATGCGATTGTGATATAGTTTTGACCTGGCTTTGGATTTCAAATATTGATACTGCATTACTGTTGACCCTTGCTCGTTAATTTGGACTCTGTTCAAGCCCTTTGTTGTGGATTTCGTCGATATGACCGAACGTACGCAGAGAACTGTTCTAAATAGTCAGACACGTGAGTTCGTAATACGCCTTCGTAACTATTTCGATCGTGAAGCTCAAAATGGAGGGCCAATTTTACCTATAACGTCAGTGGTTGAACGCGTAGCTGATGCGCTTAATATTGGACAACGAACTGTTAGACGGATAACTAAAAAAAAATATGGCGAGACTGGCACAGAAGAAAATAAACTTCACACACCAAAAAAGAGAAAACGAGCAAAACCAGTCGTAGGCATCGATAGCTTTGATGCCGATGCTATCCGAAGACATGTTTACGGCTACTATTTACAGAAGGAGTATCCAACAAGAAAAAAGTTGGTGCATTCACTGAAGGAAGCTGGATTATTCTTCGGTGGGGAAAGTTCTTTAACGAAGATTTTGAAGACCATTGGATTTCGATACAAAAAATGTAACAAACGCAAAATATTGATGGAAAGATTTGATATAGCGATGGCAAGGTATACTTTTTTACGGCAAGTGAAAGAAATCAAAAATTGGCAAAATGTTGTGTTCTTGGATGAAACATGGCTTAATGCTAACCATACTGTAGGCCGTTCTTGGAACGATGACACAGCAGCATCTACTTCCAAAGTTCCTGTAGGAAAAGGATCGCGACTTATAATTTGTCACGCCGGAACCATCAACGGGTTTGTCGAAGGTTCTCTCATGGCTTTTGCGTCAAAAACCACTGGAAACTATCATGAAGACATGAATGGAGAAAAGTTTACTGAATGGTTTACCTCAATGTTGTGTAGCCTCCCTGAACCATCTATTATAATTATGGACAACGCCCCATACCACTTTATGCAAATTGACAAGCCACCTGCCCAATCCCAAAAGAAAGCTGATATCGTCGCATGGCTTCGTAAAAATGGCGTAGATGCAAACATGAATATGTTAAAAGCGGAATTAGTACGTCTTTTAAAAGAAAACAAACCAACCAAGATCCGATACGTCATTGACGAAATAGCATTAGAACATGGGCACAGAGTTATACGGTTACCGCCTTACCATTGTGAGTATAATGCGATTGAGTTGGTGTGGGCTCAAATTAAGGGATATGCTGCAAGACACAATACAGAACCCCCATTTACCACAAAAAAAATGCTAAAATTATTAGAAGAAGCTTGTGAACATGTGACTAAAGGAGACTGGGAAAAGGTTGTGAATAGAACTGTTAAATTAATAAGGGAAGATTATGAAAGAGATGTGAAAATAGATAATATTATAGAAAACGAACATATAATTATTAATGTAGGTGATGATAGCAGTGACGACAGTGAAAATAGTAGTATGGACGAATCTGATTAATTATGGCCTTTTGTGGCACCTTTTTTGGTATCTTTTGTATTCATATGTTTCTTGTGTGCATATAAAGTATGTATATTCATTTTCATTCAAATATTCAGTTCGTTCAAATAAATTAAATAAACATATACATTTTTGTTTTATTAAACCTATTTAATCAGGTACAAAAACAAAACTTAATTGTTTTTTGTTCGAGAATAAATTGACATTCCACATCACTATTGTAATGTGTCAAACCGGCCATCATAGCGTGCCGCTAGTATAAGGATTCATCAAATAAAGTGTTTTCGTTTGTCACAGTAACGATAAACCAAGTCACCTTTGCATTAATAAAGAAATTTGCCATTTTCCTAATAAAGGGATTTTTGACATTTGAACCACTAACATTAAAGTTCGAAAAAAAGACTGAAATAACAGTTTTCTTTAAACTGTTATTGGGTAACTTAAACAATTAATAATCCGTGTTTCTACCGCGAACACTAACAACACAAGAACATCGGTTTGGCATACTCAAAATGAGTTCATCCAAATCACGCTGTGGAATGGCCGCCCATGTTCGTTGCAACAACAAAAAACGGTCTTCTTGCCACTGGATACCCTCCATATTCGGCAGAGCTCTTCTCTGTAGCATATCCCATGCATGCTCAATCGGGTTCAAGTCTGGCGACTGAGCAGGCCAGGGCAGGACATTGATGTTAGCTGCGGCGAGAGTCTGTCTTACAACTCTTGCGGTGTGCGGTCGTGCATTATCATGCATTAACTGAAATAAGGGACCGATTTGCACTTGTAGAAGAACGATGACGTCTGATACAATCGTCTCAGCATAAATTTGAGCGTTGAGGTTGCCTCTGATCCAAATCAACTCAGTTCTTCCGCCGATCCAAATACCCGCCCATACCATGATGGTTCCACCACTATAAGGATGGACTTCCTGGCAGGATTTTAATCGCTGATTATGAAATTATGAAATGCACCAAAAAGGATCCATATAAATTTATAAAATCATAAATTTATTACAAAGCCACATCTCAATCTCAAGAAATCCGCATAAAAATGCTTGATCCCTAGACACTTTTGATGTGTGTATTATAACTAGTATTTCGCTCGGTGCGCGAGCTGCTAAAGCAGCTCGCGGGAGGTGTTATTACTACAAGTAGGGCGCGTGGGTGCGCGGCCCGCTAAAGCGGACCGCGATATTTTTACTCATCAAGTAGGCCTTCGGATTCTGGTCATCTTTTGCCAAAAAATTTGTTCGAGCACACCCCACCTATCTGCAATAACCTGGCCGTGCTCCTCATTCACAAAAGTAAAAGAAAAAAAAAGAAAAAAAAATGAAAAAAAAAACAAAAAAACAAATGTAAAATGAAAAAAAGAAAAAGAAAAAATCCCTATGAACCTATCAAAATCTTGCATAGTTCCCAACTTCTAGTCCCTTCAATATTCCCCATACATTTAGTATGGAAAAAAAAAATCCGCCATCTTGAATTTTTTTCCTGCTCACCAGGTAGACCTCCGGATTTTGATCATCTTTTGTCGAGAAACCGCTCCTCCATCTTTTATAGTCTCCGAGAGAGAGACGGACAAAATTTGCCGCCATTTTTTTTCCGCCATTTCGGAATTTTTTTTCAACTCACTGGCAACTTCTCGAGGTTTCGAATGACATTTGGTCGAGCACCCTCCACCTATCTACTATACCCTGGCCGTGCCCCTCACCCGTCTCCGAACTCCTCACTCATCAGCTCTCTCCACCTCTCTCCGAGTCACATTCTTTGAGCTCTATACGACACCATGGGTGAAAAAAATTTTTTTCATACAAAATTTTACAGGAGAGGGGTCGGAAATTTGTGACGTCACAGCTCGGCCGCCATCTTGTTTTTTTAATTTTTTTCACTTTTTCTGTTAATCGTTTACTAATTCCTACAATTATCCAAAATTTCAAAGAAATCGGTTGGAAATCCCCCCCCCCCAAACACATCTCCCGAACATCATTATATCGATTTCCGTCTCCTTCTAGGAGAACAACCCTGTCAATGAGTGAGTCAGTGAATCAGTCAGTGAGTGGTAATCGAGCTATATATATTATAATAACTAGTATTTCGCTCGGTGCGCGAGCTGCTAAAGCAGCTCGCGGGAAGTGTTATTACTACAAGTAGGGCGCGTGGGTGCGCGGCCCGCTAAAGCGGACCGCGATTGTTCGGCTTTATTTATTTCGCTCGGTGCGCGAGCTGCTAAAGCAGCTCGCGGGAAGTGTTATTACTAAAAGTAGGGCGCGTGGGTGCGCGGCCCGCTAAAGCGGACCGCGATTGTTCGGCTTTATTTAATTCGCTCGGTGCGCGAGCTGCTAAAGCAGCTCGCGGGAAGTGTTATTACTACAATTAGGGCGCGTGGGTGCGCGGCCCGCTAAAGCGGACCGCGATTTTTTTACTCATCAAGTAGACCTTCGGATTCTGGTCATCTTTTGCCAAAAAATTTGTTCGAGCACACCCCACCTATCTGCAATAACCTGGCCGTGCTCCTCATTCACAAAAGTAAAAGAAAAAAAAAGAAAAAAAAATGAAAAAAAAAAACAAAAAAACAAATGTAAAATGAAAAAAGGAAAAAGAAAAAAAGCCCTATGAACCTATCAAAAT
Source organism: Oeneis ivallda (assembly GCA_029955525.1). Classification (NCBI taxonomy): domain Eukaryota; kingdom Metazoa; phylum Arthropoda; class Insecta; order Lepidoptera; family Nymphalidae; genus Oeneis; species Oeneis ivallda. The sequence continues at coordinate 7,181,763 of JARPMR010000010.1, read as the reverse complement.
CAATGTCTTGCATAGTTCCCAACTTCTAGTCCCTTCAATATTCCCCATACATTTAGTATGGAAAAAAAAATCCGCCATCTTGAATTTTTTTCCTGCTCACCAGGTAGACCTCCGGATTTTGATCATCTTTTGTCGAGAAACCGCTCCTCCATCTTTTATAGTCTCCGAGAGAGAGACGGACAAAATTTGCCGCCATTTTTTTTCCGCCATTTCGGAATTTTTTTTCAACTCACTGGCAACTTCTCGAGGTTTCGAATGACATTTGGTCGAGCACCCTCCACCTATCTACTATACCCTGGCCGTGCCCCTCACCCGTCTCCGAACTCCTCACTCATCAGCTCTCTCCACCTCTCTCCGAGTCACATTCTTTGAGCTCTATACGACACCATGGGTGAAAAAAATTTTTTTCATACAAAATTTTACAGGAGAGGGGTCGGAAATTTGTGACGTCACAGCTCGGCCGCCATCTTGTTTTTTTAATTTTTTTCACTTTTTCTGTTAATCGTTTACTAATTCCTACAATTATCCAAAATTTCAAAGAAATCGGTTGGGAATCCCCCCCCCAAACACATCTCCCGAACATCATTATATCGATTTCCGTCTCCTTCTAGGAGAACAACCCTGTCAATGAGTGAGTCAGTGAATCAGTCAGTGAGTGGTAATCGAGCTATATATATTATAATAACTAGTATTTCGCTCGGTGCGCGAGCTGCTAAAGCAGCTCGCGGGAAGTGTTATTACTACAAGTAGGGCGCGTGGGTGCGCGGCCCGCTAAAGCGGACCGCGATTGTTCGGCTTTATTTATTTCGCTCGGTGCGCGAGCTGCTAAAGCAGCTCGCGGGAAGTGTTATTGCTACAAGTAGGGCGCGTGGGTGCGCGGCCCGCTAAAGCGGACCGCGATTGTTCGGCTTTATTTATTTCGCTCGGTGCGCGAGCTGCTAAAGCAGCTCGCGGGAAGTGTTATTACCACAAGTAGGGCGCGTGGGTGCGCGGCCCGCTAAAGCGGACCGCGATTTTTTTACTCATCAAGTAGACCTTCGGATTCTGGTCATCTTTTGCCAAAAAATTTGTTCGAGCACACCCCACCTATCTGCAATAACCTGGCCGTGATCCTCATTCACAAAAAAAGAAAAAAAAAAAAAAAAAAAAAAAAAAAGAAAAAAAGCAAATTTAAAATGAAAAAAAAGAAAAAGAAAAAAAGCCCTATGAACCTATCAAACTCATTGTCTTGCATAGTTCCCAACTTCTAGTCCCTTCAATATTCCCCATACATTTTGTATGTAAAAAAAAAAATCCGCCATCTTGAATTTTTTTCCTACTCACCACGTAGACCTCCGGGTTGTGATCACCTTTTGTCGAGAAACCGCTCCTCCATCTTTTATAGTCTCCGAGAGAGAGACGGACAAAATTTGCCGCCATTTTTTTTCCGCCATTTTGGAATTTTTTTTCAACTCACTGGCAACTGCTCGAGGTTTCGAATGACATTTGGTCGAGCACCCTCCACCTATCTTCTATACCCTGGCCGTGCCCCTCGCCCGTCTCCGAACTCCTCACTCATCAGCTCTCTCCACCTTTCTCCGAGTCACATTCTTTGAGCTCTATACGACACCATGGGTGAAAAAAAATTTTTTCATACAAAATTTTACAGGAGAGGGGTCGGAAATTTGAGACGTCACAGCTCGGCCGCCATCTTGTTTTTTTAATTTTTTTCACTTTTTCTGTTAATCGTTTACTAATTTCTACAATAATCCAAAATTTCAAAGAAATCGGTTGGAAAACAAAAGAGTTGTTAAAATCACGTCGGCCGCCATCTTGTTTTTCCGAAATGTCATAATTTTTCCCCACTCGAATCCCCCACCCGGACATATCTCCCCTACATCATTGTATCGTTTTCCGTCTCTTTCTAGGAGAACAATCGGTGAAAAAAAATTTTTTCATACAAAATTTTACAGGAGAGGGGTCGGAAATTTGAGACGTCACAGCTCGGCCGCCATCTTGTTTTTTTAATTTTTTTCACTTTTTCTGTTAATCGTTTACTAATTTCTACAATAATCCAAAATTTCAAAGAAATCGGTCGGAAAACAAAAGAGTTGCAAGATTCACGTCGGCCGCCATCTTGTTTTTCCGAAATGTCATAATTTTCCCCAACTCGAATCCCCCCCCCCCCCCCCCCCCCCCGAACACATCTCCCGAACATCATTATATCGATTTCCGTCTCCTTCTAGGAGAACAACCCTGTCAATGAGTGAGTCAGTGAATCAGTCAGTGAGTGGTAATCGAGCTATATATATTATAATAACTAGCGTTTGCTCGGTGCGCGAGCAAAAAAAAGGAAAAAGAAAAAAGAAAAGAAAAAAGAAAGGAAAAAAGAAAAAGAAAAATAAGCATCCATCTTTCCATCCATTTTTCCATACTCTGCGAGATAGACGCCAGAGAAAGTTTCTATGGCCGCCATCTTGAATCCGCCATTTTGGAGTTTTTTTTCAACTCCCTGCTAATTGGATGTGGTTTCGAGTAATTTTTGTTGGAGCACACCCCACCTAGTTGGTCGCGTGGATAGTTGGCAAAAAAACCACTCTTTCACCTTTTTTAACCCATTTCCAAAAAGGAGGAGGTTCTCAATTCGGCCAGTATATTTTTCTTTTTTAATTCTCCGAGATCTAAGACACCTATGAACCTATCAAAATCAATGTCTTGCATAGTTCCCAACTTCTAGTCCCTTCAATATTCCCCATATACATTTTGTATGGAAAAAAAAATCCGCCATCTTGAATTTTTTTCCTACTCACCAGGTAGACCTCCGGGTTTTGATCATCATTTGTCGAGAAACCGCTCCTCCATCTTTTATAGTCTCCGAGAGAGAGACGGACAAAATTTGCCGCCATTTTTTTCCGCCATTTTGGAATTTTTTTTCAACTCACTGGCAACTGCTCGAGGTTTCGAATGACATTTGGTCGAGCACCCTCCACCTATCTTCTATACCCTGGCCGTGCCCCTCGCCCGTCTCCGAACTCCTCACTCATCAGCTCTCTCCACCTTTCTCCGAGTCACATTCTTTGAGCTCTATACGACACCATGGGTGAAAAAAATTTTTTTCATACAAAATTTTACAGGAGAGGGGTCGGAAATTTGAGACGTCACAGCTCGGCCGCCATCTTGTTTTTTTAATTTTTTTCACTTTTTCTGTTAATCGTTTACTAATTCCTACAATAATCCAAAATTTCAAAGAAATCGGTTGGAAAACAAAAGAGTTGCAAGAATCACGTCGGCCGCCATCTTGTTTTTCCGAAATGTCATAATTTTTCCCCATTCGAATCCCCCACCCGGACATATCTCCCCTACATCATTGTATCGTTTTCCGTCTCTTTCTAGGAGAACAATCGTGTCAATCAGTCAGTCAGTGAGTGAGTGGTAATCGAGCTATATATATTATAACTAGCGTTTGCTCGGTGCGCGAGCTGCTAAAGCAGCTCGCGGGAAGTGTTGTTACTACAAGTAGGGCGCGTGGGTGCGCGGCCCGCTAAAGCGGACCGCGATTGTTCGGCTATATTTATTTCGCTCGGTGCGCGAGCTGCTAAAGCAGCTCGCGGGAAGTGTTATTACTACAAGTAGGGCGCGTGGGTGCGCCCGCTAAAGCGGACCGCGATTTTTTTACTCATCAAGTAGACCTTCGGATTCTGGTCATCTTTTGCCAAAAAATTTGTTCGAGCACACCCCACCTATCTGCAATAACCTGGCCGTGCTCCTCATTCACAAAAGAAAAAGAAAAAAAAATGAAAAAAAATGAAAAAAAACAAAAAAAAAACAAATGTAAAATGAAAAAAAAAGAAAAAGAAAAAAGCCCTATGAACCTATCGAAATCAATGTCTTGCATAGTTCCCAACTTCTAGTCCCTTCAATATTCCCCATACATTTAGTATGGAAAAAAAAAACCGCCATCTTGAATTTTTTTCCTACTCACCAGGTAGACCTCCGGGTTTTGATCATCTTTTGTCGAGAAACCGCTCCTCCATCTTTTATAGTCTCCGAGAGAGAGAGCTGCTAAAGCAGCTCGCGGGAAGTGTTATTACTACAAGTAGGGCGCGTGGGTGCGCGGCCCGCTAAAGCGGACCGCGATTTTTTTACTCATCAAGTAGACCTTCGGATTCTGGTCATCTTTTGCCAAAAAATTTGTTCGAGCACACGTCACCTATATGCAATAACCTGGCCGTGCTCCTCATTCACAAAAGAAAAAGAAAAAAAAAAGAAAAAAAAAGAAAAAAAAGAAAAAAACAAATGTAAAATATAAAAAAAGAAAAAGAAAAAAAGCCCTATGAACCTATCAAAATCAATGTCTTGCATAGTTCCCAACTTCTAGTCCCTTCAATATTCCCCATACATTTTGTAAGGAAAAAAAAAATCCGCCATCTTGAATTTTTTTCCTACTCACCAGGTAGACCTCCGGATTTCGATCATCTTTTGTCGAGAAACCGCTCCTCCATCTTTTATAGTCTCCGAGAGAGAGACGGACAAAATTTGCCGCCATTTTTTTTTCGCCATTTTGGAATTTTTTTTCAACTCACTGGCTATTGCTCGAGGTTTCGAATGACATTTGGTCGAGCACCCTCCACCTATCTTCTATACCCTGGCCGTGCCCCTCGCCCGTCTCCGAACTCCTCACTCATCAGCTCTCTCCACCTTTCTCCGAGTCACATTCTTTGAGCTCTATACGACACCATGGGTGAAAAAAATTTTTTTCATACAAAATTTTACAGGAGAGGGGTGGAAATTTGAGACGTCACAGCTCGGCCGCCATCTTGTTTTTTTAATTTTTTTCACTTTTTCTGTTAATCGTTTACTAATTTCTACAATAATCCAAAATTTCAAAGAAATCGGTTAAAAAACAAATGAGTTGCAAGATTCACGTCGGCCGCCATCTTGTTTTTCCGAAATGTCATAATTTTTCCCCACTCGAATCCCCCACCCGGACATATCTCCCGTACATCATTATATCGTTTTTTGTCTCTTTCTAGGAGAACAATTATGTCAATGAGTGAATCAGTCAGTGAATCAGTCAGTGGTAATCGAGCTATATATATTATAATAATAATAATAACTAGTATTTCGCTCGGTGCGCGAGCTGCTAAAGCAGCTCGCGGGAAGTGTTATTACTACAAGTAGGGCGCGTGTGTGCGCGGCCCGCTAAAGCGGACCGCGATTTTTTTACTCATCAAGTAGCCCTTCGGATTCTGGTCATCTTTTGCCAAAAAATTTGTTCGAGCACACCCCACCTATCTGCAATAACCTGGCCGTGCTCCTCATTCACAAAAGAAAAAGAAAAAAAAAGAAAAAAAAATGAAAAAAAAGAAAAAAAACAAATGTAAAATGAAAAAAAATAAAAAGAAAAAAAGCCCTATGAACCTATCAAAATCAATGTCTTGCATAGTTCCCAACTTCTAGTCCCTTCAATATTCCCCATACATTTAGTATGGAAAAAAAAAATCCGCCATCTTGAATTTTTTTCCTACTCACCAGGTAGACCTCAGGGTTTTGATCATCTTTTGTCGAGAAACCGCTCCTCCATCTTTTATATTCTCCGAGAGAGAGACGGTTAAAATTTGCCGCCATTTTTTTTCCGCCATTTTGGAATTTTTTTTCAACTCACTGGCAACTGCTCGAGGTTTCGAATGGCATTTGGTCGAGCACCCTCCACCTATCTTCTATACCCTGGCCGTGCCCCTCGCCCGTCTCCGAACTCCTCACTCATCAGCTCTCTCCACCTCTCTCCGAGTCACATTCTTTGAGCTCTATACGACACCATGGGTGAAAAAAAATATTTTCATACTAAATTTTACAGGAGAGGGGTCGGAAATTTGAGACGTCACAGCTCGGCCGCCATCTTTTTTTTTTAATTTTTTTCACTTTTTCTGTTAATCGTTTACTAATTTCTACAATAATCCAAAATTTCAAAGAAATCGGTTGGAAAACAAAAGAGTTGCAAGAATCACGTCGGCCGCCATCTTGTTTTTCCGAAATGTCATAATTTTCCCCAACTCGAATCCCCCACCCGGACATATCTCCCCTACATCATTGTATCGTTTTCCGTCTCCTTCTAGGAGAACAACCCTGTCAATGAGTGAGTGAATCAGTGAGTGAGTGGTAATCGAGCTATAACTAGTAGGGCGCGTGGGTGCGCGGCCCGCAAGCGGACCGCGGTTTTTCTACTCGTAACGTAGACTTTCAGGTCCTGAACATTTTCTATCAAAAAACCACTCTTCCATTTTTTAATCTCCCTGAGATAGATACCTATGAAATTCTTATAGCTGCCATCTTGAATCCGCCATTATGAATTTTTTTTCAGCTCACAACCAATTGGATGAGGTTTCGAGTATTTTTTGTTTGAGCACCTCCCACCTATCTTCAATACTCTGGCCGTGCTCCTCACCCATCTTCCAAATCCTCGATCATCATATCTCATCATTTTTCAGAATGATAATTCTTCAATAAAAACAAATTTTCATAAGAAACCATATCAAAGGCTTGCATAGTTCCCCATTTCTAGTCTCTTCAATATTCGCCATATATTTTGTATAAAAAAAAATCGGCCATCTTGATTTTTTTTTTCTATTCATCAAATAGACCTTTGGGTCCTGATCATCTTTTGCCAAGAAACCACTCTTCCATCTTTTATACTCCCCGAGATAGAAACCAACGAAATTTGTATGGCCGCCATCTTTTTTCCGCCATTTTGAATTTTTTTTCAGCTCGCTGCTAATTGGATGAGGTTTCGAATGACATTTGTTCGAGCACCTCCCACCTATCTTTAATAACCTGGCCGTGCTCCTCATCCGTCTCCGAAATCCTCAATCATCAGCTCTCTCCATATTTTTCCTCCGAATGAATTTTTGTCCTCTATACGAAACCATTAGTGAAAAAAAAAAATTTCATACAAAATTTTACAGGAGAGGTGATCAATGAGTGAGTCAGTGAATCAGCACGAGCAGCTATATATATATTAACTAGTATTTCGATCGGTGCGCGAGCTGCTAAAGCAGCTCGCGGGAAGTGTTATTGCTACAAGTAGGGCGCGTGGGTGCGCGGCCCGCTAAAGCGGACCGCGATTGTTCGGCTTTATTTATTTCGCTCGGTGCGCGAGCTGCTAAAGCAGCTCGCGGGAAGTGTTGTTACTACAAGTAGGGCGCGAGGGTGCGCGGCCCGCTAAAGCGGACCGCGATTTTTTTACTCATCAAGTAGACCTTCGGATTCTGGTCATCTTTTGCCAAAAAATTTGTTCGAGCACACCCCACCTATCTGCAATAACCTGGCCGTGCTCCTCATTCACAAAAGAAAAAGAAAAAAATGAAAAAAAAATGAAAAAAGAAACAAAAAAAACAAAAAAAACAAATGTAAAATGAAAAAAAGAAAAAGAAAAAAAGCCCTATGAACCTATCAAAATCAATGTCTTGCATAGTTCCCAACTTCTAGTCCCTTCAATATTCCCCATACATTTAGTATGGAAAAAAAAAGTCCGCCATCTTGAATTTTTTTCCTACTCACCAGGTAGACCTCCGGGTTTCGATCATCTTTTGTCGAGAAACCGCTCCTCCATCTTTTATAGTCTCCGAGATAGAGACGGACAAAATTTGCCGCCATTTTTTTTCCGCCATTTTGGAATTTTTTTTCAACTCACTGGCAACTGCTCGAGGTTTCGAATGAAATTTGGTCGAGCACCCTCCACCTATCTTCTATACCCTGGCCGTGCCCCTCAACCGTCTCCGAACTCCTCACTCATCAGCTCTCTCCACCTTTCTCCGAGTCACATTCTTTGAGCTCTATACGACACCATGGGTGAAAAAAAATTTTTTCATACAAAATTTTACAGGAGAGGGGTCGGAAATTTGAGACGTCACAGCTCGGCCGCCATCTTGTTTTTTTAATTTTTTTCACTTTTTCTGTTAATCGTTTACTAATTTCTACAATAATCCAAAATTTCAAAGAAATCGGTCGGAAAACAAAAGAGTTGCAAGATTCACGTCGGCCGCCATCTTGTTTTTCCGAAATGTCATAATTTTCCCCAACTCGAATCCCCCCCCCAAACACATCTCCCCTACATCATTGTATCGTTTTCTGTCTCTTTCTAGGAGAACAACCCTGTCAATGAGTGAGTGAGTGAGTGAGTGAGTGGTAATCGAGCTATATATATTATAACTAGCATTTGCTCGGTGCGCGAGCTGCTAAAGCAGCTCGCGGGAAGTGTTTTACTAAAAGTAAGGCGCGTGGGTGCGCGGCCCGCTAAAGCGGACCGCGATTGTTCGGCTGTATTTATTTCGCTCGGTGCGCGAGCTGCTAAAGCAGCTCGCGGGAAGTGTTGTTACTACAAGTAGGGCGCGTGGGTGCGCGGCCCGCTAAAGCGGACCGCGATTTTTTTACTCATCAAGTAGACCTTCGGATTCTGGTCATCTTTTGCCAAAAAATTTGTTCGAGCACACCCCACCTATCTGCAATAACCTGGCCGTGCTCCTCATTCACAAAAGAAAAAGAAAAAAAAAGAAAAAAAAATGAAAAAAAAACAAAAAAAACAAATGTAAAATGAAAAAAAAGAAAAAGAAAAAGAGCCCTATGAACCTATCAAAATCAATGTCTTGCATAGTTCCCAACTTCTAGTCCCTTCAATATTCCCCATATACATTTTGTATGGAAAAAAAAAAATCCGCCATCTTGAATTTTTTTCCTACTCACCAGGTAGACCTCTGGGTTTTGATCATCTTTTGTCGAGAAACCGCTCCTCCATCTCTTATAGTCTCCGAGCGAGAGACGGACAAAATTTGCCGCCATTTTTTTTCCGCCATTTTGGATTTTTTTTTCAACTCACTGGCAACTGCTCGAGGTTTCGAATGACATTTGGTCGAGCACCCTCCACCTATCTTCTATACCCTGGCCGTGCCCCTCGCCCGTCTCCGAACTCCTCACTCATCAGCTCTCTCCACCTTTCTCCGAGTCACATTCTTTGAGCTCTATACGACACCGTGGGTGAAAAAAAATTTTTTCATACAAAATTTTACAGGAGAGGGTCGGAAATTTGAGACGTCACAGCTCGGCCGCCATCTTGATTTTTAAATTTTTTTCACTTTTTCTGTTAATCGTTTACTAATTTCTACAATAATCCAAAATTTCAAAGAAATCGGTTGGAAAACAAAAGAGTTGCAAGAATCACGTCGGCCGCCATCTTGTTTTTCCGAAATGTCATAATTTTTCCCCACTCGAATCCCCCACCCGGACATATCTCCCGTACATCATTATATCGTTTTTTGTCTCTTTCTAGGAGAACAATTATGTCAATGAGTGAATCAGTCAGTGAATCAGTCAGTGGTAATCGAGCTATATATATTATAACTAGCATATTTTGCTCGGTGCGCGAGCTGCTAAAGCAGCTCGCGGGAAGTGTTTTACTAAAAGTAAGGCACGTGGGTGCGCGGCCCGCTAAAGCGGACCGCGATTGTTCGGCTTTATTTATTTCGCTCGGTGCGCGAGCTGCTAAAGCAGCTCGCGGGATGTGTTATTACTACAAGTAGGGCGCGTGGGTGCGCGGCCCGCTAAAGCGGACCGCGATTGTTCGGCTTTATTTATTTCGCTCGGTGCGCGAGCTGCTAAAGCAGCTCGCGGGATGTGTTATTACTACAAGTAGGGCGCGTGGGTGCGCGGCCCGCTAAAGCGGACCGCGATTTTTTTACTCATCAAGTAGCCCTTCGGATTCTGGTCATCTTTTGCCAAAAAATTTGTTCGAGCACACCCCACCTATCTGCAATAACCTGGCCGTGCTCCTCATTCACAAAAGAAAAAAAAAAACAAAGAAAAAAAAATGAAAAAAAAGAAAAAAAACAAATGTAAAATGAAAAAAAAGAAAAAGAAAAAAAGCCCTATGAACCTATCAAAATCAATGTCTTGCATAGTTCCCAACTTCTAGTCCCTTCAATATTCCCCATACATTTTGTATAGAAAAAAAAAAACCGCCATCTTGAATTTTTTTCCTACTCACCAGGTAGACCTCCGGGTTTTGATCATCTTTTGTCGAGAAACCGCTCCTCCATCTTTTATAGTCTCCGAGAGAGAGACGGACAAAATTTGCCGCCATTTTTTTTTCGCCATTTTGGAATTTTTTTTCAACTCACTGGCAACGGCTCAAAGTTTCGAATGACATTTGGTCGAGCACCCTCCACCTATCTTCTATACCCTGGCCGTGCCCCTCGCCCGTCTCCGAACTCCTCACTCATCAGCTCTCTCCACCTTTCTCCGAGTCACATTCTTTGAGCTCTATACGACACCATGGGTGAAAAAAATTTTTTTCATACAAAATTTTACAGGAGGGGTCGGAAATTTGAGACGTCACAGCTCGGCCGCCATCTTGTTTTTTTAATTATTTTCACTTTTTCTGTTAATCGTTTACTACTTTCTACAATAATCCAAAAATTCAAAGAAATCGGTTGGAAAACAAAAGAGTTGCAAGATTCACGTCGGCCGCCATCTTGTTTTTCCGAAATGTCATAATTTTCCCCAACTCGAATCCCCCCCCCAAACACATCTCCCGAACATCATTATATCGATTTCCGTCTCCTTCTAGGAGAACAACCCTGTCAATGAGTGAGTGAGTGAGTGAGTGTGTCAGTGGTAATCGAGCTATATATATTATAACTAGCATTTGCTCGGTGCGCGAGCTGCTAAAGCAGCTCGCGGGAAGTGTTATTGCTCCAAGTAGGGCGCGTGGGTGCGCGGCCCGCTAAAGCGGACCGCGATTGTTCGGCTTTATTTATTTCGCTCGGTGCGCGAGCTGCTAAAGCAGCTCGCGGGAAGTGTTATTACTACAAGTAGGGCGCGTGGGTGCGCGGCCCGCTAAAGCGGACCGCGATTTTTTTACTCATCAAGTAGCCCTTCGGATTCTGGTCATCTTTTGCCAAAAAATTTGTTCGAGCACACCCCACCTATCTGCAATAACCTGGCCGTGCTCCTCATTCATAAAAGAAAAAGAAAAAAAAATGAAAAAAAAGAAAAAAAAAAAAAAAATGTAAAATGAAAAAAAAGAAAAAGAAAAAAAGCCCTATGAACCTATCAAAATCAATATCTTGCATAGTTCCCAACTTCTAGTCCCTTCAATATTCCCCATACATTTTGTATGGGGGGAAAAAAAAATCCGCCATCTTGAATTTTTTTCCTACTCACCAGGTAGACCTCCGGGTTGTGATCATCTTTTGTCGAGAAACCGCTCCTCCATCTTTTATAGTCTCCGAGAGAGAGACGGACAAAATTTGCCGCCATTTTTTTTCCGCCATTTTGGAATTTTTTTTCAACTCACTGGCAACTGGTCGAGGTTTCGAATGACATTTGGTCGAGCACCCTCCACCTATCTACTATACCCTGGCCGTGCCCCTCGCCCGTCTCCGAACTCCTCACTCATCAGCTCTCGCCACCTTTCTCCGAGTCACATTCTTTGAGCTCTATACGACACCATGGGTGAAAAAAAATTTTTTGATACAAAATTTTACAGGAGAGGGGTGGAAATTTGAGACGTCACAGCTCGGCCGCCATCTTGTTTTTTTAATTTTTTTCACTTTTTCTGTTAATCGTTTACTAATTTCTACAATAATCCAAAATTTCAAAGAAATCGGTTGGAAAACAAAAGAGTTGCAAGATTCACGTCGGCCGCCATCTTGTTTTTCCGAAATGTCATAATTTTTCCCCACTCGAATCCCCCACCCGGACACATCTCCCCTACATCATTGTATCGTTTTCCGTCTCTTTCTAGGAGAACAATCGTGTCAATCAGTCAGTGAGTGAGTGAATCAGTCAGTGGTAATCGAGCTATATATATTATAATAACTAGTATTTCGCTCGGTGCGCGAGCTGCTAAAGCAGCTCGCGGGAAGTGTTATTACTACAAGTAGGGCGCGTGAGTGCGCGGCCCGCTAAAGCGGACCGCGATTGTTCGGCTTTATTTATTTCGCTCGGTGCGCGAGCTGCTAAAGCAGCTCGCGGGAAGTGTTATTACTACAAGTAGGGCGCGTGGGTGCGCGGCCCGCTAAAGCGGACCGCGATTTTTTTACTCATCAAGTAGCCCTTCGGATTCTGGTCATCTTTTGCCAAAAAATTTGTTCGAGCACACCCCACCTATCTGCAATAACCTGGCCGTGCTCCTCATTCACAAAAGAAAAAGAAAAAAAAAGAAAAAAAAATGAAAAAAAACAAAAAAAAAACAAATGTAAAATGAAAAAAAAGAAAAAAAAAGCCCTATGAACCTATCAAAATCAATGTCTTGCATAGTTCCCAACTTCTAGTCCCTTCAATATTCCCCATACATTTAGTATGGAAAAAAAAAATCCGCCATCTTGAATTTTTTTCCTACTCACCAGGTAGACCTCCGGGTTTTGATCATCTTTTGTCGAGAAACCGCTCCTCCATCTTTTATAGTCTCCGAGAGAGAGACGGACAAAATTTGCCGCCATTTTTTTTCCGCCATTTTGGAATTTTTTTTCAACTCACTGGCAACTGCTCGAGGTTTCGAATGACATTTGGTCGAGCACCCTCCACCTATCTACTATACCCTGGCCGTGCCCTTCGCCCGTCTCCGAACTCCTCACTCATCAGCTCTCGCCACCTTTCTCCGAGTCACATTCTTTGAGCTCTATACGACACCATGGGTGAAAAAAATTTTTTTCATACAAAATTTTACAGGAGAGGGGTCGGAAATTTGAGACGTCACAGCTCGGCCGCCATCTTGTTTTTTTAATTTTTTTCACTTTTTCTGTTAATCGTTTACTAATTTCTACAATAATCCAAAATTTCAAAGAAATCGGTTGGAAAACAAAAGAGTTGCAAGATTCACGTCGGCCGCCATCTTGTTTTTCCGAAATGTCATAATTTTCCCCAACTCGAATCCCCCACCTGGACATATCTCCCCTACATCATTATATCGATTTCCGTCTCCTTCTAGGAGAACAACCCTGTCAATGAGTGAGTGAGTGAGTGAGTGAGTGTGTCAGTCAGTGGTAATCGAGCTATATATATTATAACTAGTATTTCGCTCGGTGCGCGAGCTGCTAAAGCAGCTCGCGGGAAGTGTTTTACTAAAAGTAAGGCGCGTGGGTGCGCGGCCCGCTAAAGCGGACCGCGATTGTTCGGCTTTCTTTATTTCGCTCGGTGCGCGAGCTGCTAAAGCAGCTCGCGGGAAGTGTTATTACTACAAGTAGGGCGCGTGAGTGCGCGGCCCGCTAAAGCGGACCGCGATTGTTCGGCTTTATTTATTTCGCTCGGTGCGCGAGCTGCTAAAGCAGCTCGCGGGAAGTGTTATTACTACAAGTAGGGCGCGTGGGTGCGCGGCCCGCTAAAGCGGACCGCGATTTTTTTACTCATCAAGTAGCCCTTCGGATTCTGGTCATCTTTTGCCAAAAAATTTGTTCGAGCACACCCCACCTATCTGCAATAACCTGGCCGTGCTCCTCATTCACAAAAGAAAAAGAAAAAAAAAGAAAAAAAAATGAAAAAAAAGAAAAAAAAAAAAAAATGTAAAATGAAAAAAAAGAAAAAGAAAAAAAAAGCCCTATGAACCTATCAAAATCAATATCTTGCATAGTTCCCAACTTCTAGTCCCTTCAATATTCCCCATACATTTTGTATGGGGGGAAAAAAAAATCCGCCATCTTGAATTTTTTTCCTACTCACCAGGTAGACCTCCGGGTTGTGATCATCTTTTGTCGAGAAACCGCTCCTCCATCTTTTATAGTCTCCGAGAGAGAGACGGACAAAATTTGCCGCCATTTTTTTTCCGCCATTTTGGAATTTTTTTTCAACTCACTGGCAACTGGTCGAGGTTTCGAATGACATTTGGTCGAGCACCCTCCACCTATCTACTATACCCTGGCCGTGCCCCTCGCCCGTCTCCGAACTCCTCACTCATCAGCTCTCGCCACCTTTCTCCGAGTCACATTCTTTGAGCTCTATACGACACCATGGGTGAAAAAAAATTTTTTGATACAAAATTTTACAGGAGAGGGGTGGAAATTTGAGACGTCACAGCTCGGCCGCCATCTTGTTTTTTTAATTTTTTTCACTTTTTCTGTTAATCGTTTACTAATTTCTACAATAATCCAAAATTTCAAAGAAATCGGTTGGAAAACAAAAGAGTTGCAAGATTCACGTCGGCCGCCATCTTGTTTTTCCGAAATGTCATAATTTTTCCCCACTCGAATCCCCCACCCGGACATATCTCCCCTACATCATTGTATCGTTTTCCGTCTCTTTCTAGGAGAACAATCGTGTCAATCAGTCAGTGAGTGAGTGAATCAGTCAGTGGTAATCGAGCTATATATATTATAACTAGCTGATGCCCGCGACTTCGTCCGCGTGGATTTAATTTTTAAAATCTAAATCTAAAGCTTTGGCAAGACATACCAAATGACAGCTTTTCAGTGCCAATAGTTTCTGCGCTAGACCACGGACAGACGGACAGGCGGATAGACGGACGGACTTGGTGAAACTATAATGGTTCCTTGTAGTTTTACTACGGAACCCTAAAAAGGTCACAATTCACAGCTTTTGTCTTTCAGAAGTGCCCATTCAAAAGCAAAGGAAAATCTGAAAGCAAATGATTCCAACCCTCGCCTCACAACTGTAACGGAATACCTTCACGCCAGCGCTCACCCGACTCCCACGCCATAATTTATCTATGTTGGACCGACAGAAGGACAGGGAGCTATTGTTTCTGCCTCTGTGTCCGCCGCTATATTGGTTTATTGTTTTATTCCTTCGACTTTTATTAATAGATTTTCTAACAATACGCTGATGCCCGCGACTTCGTCCGCGTGGAATCCTGAGAAAAGTAAAAATACGATAAAATAAACATAAAAAGTATCCTATACTTTTTACCTGTCTAGGATGGTAGCAGAATAACTTGCAATAGGTAAGGCGGTATACATTCAACCCATACCCCTAATCTGTTTCTACACACCATCGTGCCGGAACGCTAAATGGTTTGACTGTAGGGTGGTAAATAGCCACGGTCATAGCTTTCTACCAGACCAGACCAGGGACAATTCCCAAATTGACCCCTCCGGGAATAGAACCCACGACCTCCCAGTTAGACCACAGCGCTCACCACTGCGCCAGGTAGATCGTCAAAAAAACTTTCGTGTGAAAGTGTCGTTTGTTATTTATCTAAGCATCAGAGTGGACGATACCCTAAAGAAGAGTATAGTAGACATCGACATCTAATTTTCATTAATTTATCTGTATTAAGGCAGAACACGAACATCGGACTCTGTAAATGGAAACACTTTGGTACCCTCGTCAATCCGTTGCGGGGATATTACTGTATGCTTAACGTCACGTTTTTCTTTCTATGTGATTTCAGTTGGTTTAATACTCAAATGATTTTCATGATCGATAACAAGGGTGGAATATTAATATGGAAAAATAGTTATATATTGATTGTATATTGTGATTACAGAATACACCTATGTTTGAAGTGAAAACTTCTTCTGAAACGTTTTCTATTAGGCGCACTAAGCAATTTTTGTCAGTCAAAAATCTTATGGCTTTACGTCACCCTATACTTAATTTTATTTATTTTATTTATTTGTACATAAAAGTTTACAGACAAAAAATACTTATAGCTAGCATCAGAACCACTCGGGTTTGTAATATATGCTAACAAAGAGTTAATCTAGAAGCCTCAATGGCGCAATGGTTAAAGGTGCAGACTGATAACTGAAAGGTCGATGGGTCAATCCCCACCCATTGAACTTTTATCGTATCTACTTCTAACACAAGCTTTAAGTACCGACAAGCGAAATAATAATGAACTTTAGCATAGCTGAAGTTCTTCTTTTTTAAGTTATTGAAAAACTAGCTGATGCCCGCGACTTCATCCACGTAGATTTAGTTTTAGAAATCTGTGGTCGGCGATGTATATGATTGTTGGGTGGCGAAGTGGAGTGGAGGAAAAGACGTAGCGGTCGTGCAATAATGTTTTATTCTTGGTTAATAATAATTATTTACAGTAAATCCTAAGACGACTTAATAGTTAATACAGAGTAATAGGTTTTCAGAAACCTCTGTCACATCGAGGTGGAAGCAGAGTTTCGTGCCACTTCTTACTCTACTCTGTGTACTGCAGGAATCGCTTTCAATGCAGCCCCAACTTCCAACACGGTGGAACTTGGAAGCAGCATTTGCCACGAGATCGCAGTAGTGCGAAAAGAAAAGAATTGAATGAATTTTACATGGGTCGGTCGGCCTATATATGGTCTGGACACCGTACCTATCAAACCGCGAGTTAACATTCGTGCGGCGCCGTCTAGTTTGCGGGTTGGTTACTACAGTCGTAGTGAATTGCTTCTGACAATAATAATTGTGTAAATGAAATAATGCATGAAGTGAAATAGTGTGCGAATGACGAATGTAGCCCACAAATCCCTCGGGAACTCTTTGATTTTCCGGGATAGGTAATAAGTAGCCTATGTCACTCTCCAGGTCCTCAACTATGCAAAACCCATGCAAAAAATCACGTCGATCCGCAGCTTTGTTGCGGCGTGATTGAAGGACAAACCAACAAACCAACAAACACACTTTCGCATTTATAATATTAGTATGATAGCAGTTTTCAATAAAACACCTACTGCGCATCTACTATCTTCGATACAATTCTATACGATACAATACGAATAACAGGTGTGATTATTTTCACCCTTAAAGCTGTAACGAGGACTTGAAATGATCCTCGGTATATTGATTACCCGATATCCTCTCGACTCGAGGGGCGATAGAGTCGAACTTTTGAAAGCTTCGCATACAATACGGTCGGCGCGGTGCTGAAGCGCTTTAGATCACTCTTTGTTTTAATATTTAGGCAAATATTTAGTCCAGCGATAAGTACACTTGTGGATGCCCCTTTAATGTTACAGCCATCAGGTAACAACCTACATTACGAACAACTGAAAACAAAATATAAAGAATAAATTACTGATATTTACAAAAATAATCTGCTTCTTCTTCGTACAAAAGTCTCCTCTATGGACTTCCACAGGCTTCGGTCTTGCGCCGCCTGAATCCAGCGGCCCCTGCGACTCATTTTGATGTCGTCGGTCCACCTGGCTGCACTGCGCCTTCCGGTGCGGGGTCGCCACTCCAGCACCTTGGGACAAAAATAATATTTAGAGGAAATAATATGATATTTTTAATTCTTTAAGCAAAAGCCTAAAATTAAAGAAAAATAATTGACTTCGATTTAAAATATTACAATGATTATTATTTATTATTATATTGGAACTGAAAAATATTCACTTATTATGTTAATCTATTAGGGTATGTATGTAGGTATGTAGGATTGTAATTTGTAATAATAAGTTTTATTTGCTTACATTTACTTCAGCTTAGGGAACAGTATAGTTTTCATCAAAATCGGTTCAGTAGTTTGCACGATATGCACACTTTTTCCCTTTTCAGTTAATCTTTATTTCGGTTTATTGAAGTCGGTTTAATTTTTCCTAAATTATAGCTTGTTACTTAACTTATCGTACTCGTAAAATTCAATGGTTCTCTGATCTATATCCGAAGGTCCTATTATCATAATTTCACAGTTCACAGGCGAACAATACCGCGGTGACAATACGTGCTGTATCAGGGAGGCGTGGAATTAATTCTGTGATTTAGCGCCACCGCAGACAAACTTCCTATCTAGAATCTACCTAGACAACAATGCTTATCTGCCACGATTGTTTAACTTTTACAACCGCGTCTCCATCTATACCCTTCTTCTTCCTTGTTAACCGATAGACGTCCACAGCTGGACTAAGCTCTCTTGCATGGATTTCCACAGGTCTTGCGCCGCCTGAATCCAGCGAACCCCAGCAACTCGTTTGATGTCGTCGGTCCACCCAGTGGGAGGGGGGGGGGGGGGGGGGGGTGTCTGCCAACACTGCGCTTACCGGTGCGAGGTCGCCACTTCAGCACCTTGGGACCCCAACGACAATCAGCTGTTCGGACTAAGTGCTATTATTGTACAATGTAAAATCCATACTATTATTTTACAATGCGAAAGTGTGTTTGTTTGTTGTTGTATTTTTATCACGTAACAATGGAGCAACTTTTTATCCCGGAAAAAAGAGAATCTTTAAAAACCAAACTCCACGTGGACGGAATTGCTAGGTATTCTTTACTAATACTTACTAATGTTATAAATGCGAAAGCGTGTATGTTTGTTGGTTCGTCCTACAAACACGCAGCAACGGAGCAAAGGATAGACGTGATTTTTTGCATATTAATTAATTATGTATATTTGAGGACTGGAAAGTGTCATGGGCAGTTTACTATCCCGGAAAATAAGGGAGGAGGGAGCTTAATATCTGACTGAACGTGGATGAAGTCGCGGGCAAAAGCTAGTTAAGTATAAATGAATTTTGTCGTTGTATTGTGTTGAAGAAATCATGGCGTAGACTTTAAAGATTTAAGAAAAATCATGTCTCTTACATAAATAGAATCTGTTTGATACAGGTCAACTAGTATTTATAGAAGCAGGGAATAGCCTAGTGGTAAGACTAGATTAGACTAGACTGCGGCCTCACGGTAGTAAATATCATTCGTCTATGGCGGCCTCCTATTTCGGGGGGTAGCAGGTTCGATCCGGGGTACGAACCTCTGACTGTTTGACGTTATGTGCGTTTCAGCAATTAAATATCACATGCTTCAACGGTGAAGGAAAACATCGTGAGGAAACCTGTACGCTTGAGAGTTCTCCATTATGTTTTCAACTGTGAAGTCTACTAATTCGCATTGGGCCAGCGTGGTGGATTATGGACTATCTATTCTCTGAACGGAGACCTGTGCTCAGTAGTGAGCAGTTCATTGGGTTGCTGATGAACTAGTATTTAGCTGAGGGCAGTTTTTGGCAAGTAAAACGACTCAATTTCCGCTTATTGCGCTCCACTTACCGTCCTTGCGGTCATCAGTCTTGAGGAAAGTAATTTTACGGCTGATTATGCTCGACACCCTTTCCCGGCAAATTGGGACGGTAATGAATGACTACAATAATTCACCCGAGTGAAACCTATAAGAAGCTTAGCGAGAAAAAATTAACACTTGTGTTTTATCGCATAATCTACTATTAACTAAGTAATGGTCAAATCAGTGGGACCAGGGGCTTATTAATCATAGAAACTTAACTTTTAGTTCAACACTTTTCATTATTACTAGTAGCATTTTAAATGGTTGATATACAAATAGTTTTAGGCATATGCATACAGTAAAGGGACTGTCTACTTCACTATCTATTTCACTTTAGTATTATAAGTAGTTATTTTATTGACAAACACCGAGAATCTGAGATCAGACACATCTTAGATATTCAAATTGGCAATTTCGTTATACGAGCGACACATTCTTACAATAGGGTTTCTTACATTCTTACAATATCAAACTAAGGTCTTTGCTATAAATAGAATCAAATAACTTATTATTCAGTGTGATGGTCTTACCTATTAGGTACTAATCTAATACCTATAAACGAGCAATTCTTGTACATGGATAGATAATCTGAATCTCGGAAACGGCTCCAACGATTTTCATGAAATTTAATATACAGGGGGTTTCGGGGGCGATAAATCGATCTAGTTAGGTTTAATTTTTAGAAAAGGTCATTTTATCCGTGTTTTCAGGCCATGAAAAACCCCTTACAATATCATTAGAATACGAAGGTAAATTTCGCCATCATCTATAAAGTTCCAATATCTCGGGAAATCGGGCGGTCCCGAAACCAGAAGACCCCGGTTCGAGTCCAGACGATTATATTTTCCCCAATGAATTTTATAATTATTATTATTTATTATTTTTTTTTCTAAATATATAATTTCCAAAAAACACGATTTACCAAAAAAAATAACCCAGATATTAATAATATAATATGTGGGATATTTTTTATATCCTTAATTAACGTTGTACACACTAAACAGTAAACATGTTGGTGTATCACTGAACACCTTCGGCAGCCTGAGTTTGTGGACTGCATATAATTTGGAATTTAGATGCTCGGAGAACAAGGGCCTATGAAGGAAAACCTAGGATTTCCGTGCACTAGCCTTGTAACGTCCCGGGACTGGAATCTCGTAGCGAAGGCCGCGCACAATCTTAGGCTTCAGCTGGGCGGTAGCGATGAGTTTTTCTCCAAACTTATTCGGTTGGGCTTAGCAAGAGGACGGCGACACAAAATGCGCAAAAGCCGGAGCCGAAAGTTCGTACCTACTAACTTAGGTGTCATGGCGTCGCAATTGACGTCATGAAGAGCGATATTGAGTGTATCATGTATGGAGGGAAATGTAGGGTAGGTAGGAAATAAATTTGACATTAATGGCAATCCAAATAAAGAACCAAAAGGGTGGCGTCACCACATGTTCTATAATGTAAGTAGGTATGTTCTCTAATGGTCTAATCATAAATTTTTGCCTACATTATAATTATTATCGTTCAATAACGATGAACACCTTAAAAAAAAATATATTATTAACTATGTTTGTGAGCTTTGATCATAAATAAGTTTGTGAGTATGTTTGCTACGTAATGATCTAAACGTACATTATAACCTCTATTATATCGATGTACACCCTAAACATTTATATATTATGTAAGTATGTTTTCTGGCATTTGCTCTAGCGGCATGTAGACTTGATTAGACCAATAGGTATGTATTCTGGGTTTTGCTTAGTTAGCTCTTTGACATACCTACGTAGCATTCACGTAGGAACTAATTGATTCTAGTGATTAACTGACAATATCGATGTTCAACCAGTGATTAACCACCGCCCTTGATTGGTTAAATTTCAAAACCAGATGTAAAATAATTATATTGTTCTGTAGTAGAGTTTTCGATAAAACTACACCTGTACGTACAACCGTGACTAAGGTCACGATTGTACGTCCTACTCGTAATTACTTATACATCTTTTGACTTCTAACCAGAATTTTTCCCTAATTTTTTATAACTTAAAAAATTAGGGAAAGGTTCCACATGTCGAAATTGTTTAAAATAAAATTGAAAATGGAAAATTCGGTCTGTCACGCTGGGATTCGAACCATCGACTGTGAACTATTAGGCGACTGCCGGAGCCACTAGGCTACGGAGACGCAATGTTGTATCGCGAAAATACCGAACACAATGTAATCGAAAGGAACTACGTTCCATCCGGGTGTCCCTTGACACCTCTCAAGTTTTTTTTTATTTTTTTATTTATTTATTTATTATATAGTAATCAATAGCGTTCATACAATTATTATTACAAGATATTTTAGTTCTTAAATAGAGCCAAAAATGATTACATTACTTACTTTTTCAAAAACAGAGAAATTTAACTTAACATTTAATTTAATTTAACAGCTAATTTAATTTAACAGAGAATTAATAATAAGTAAATAATAATTAATAATATTCTAAAACATAGATATAAAATTAGTTTAGTAGGTCACAGCATAAGAAAAGAAAATTAATTATTATCGACACCGAAAACCCATTTACATCGATGATCGACACAATCTACCTTCCTACTATACTTATCGAAAATTTTAGAATGTTAATAAACAATATTGGAAGCGTTCAGACACGCCGTATCGAGAATTTCGAATATATTTTATTTTCTACGTCCTAGCTTACATCTGCTTGATTTCCCAAAAGTAACTTTTCAGAGTTATATTAAAAATCTTAGAATATTGAAAATACTTGCTCAACTTTGTATCTAGCTTATTGAGTATTTTAACATTTCAATATTTTGAAAAAAAAAAAAGATAATATTTTCATGATTTAGTTATTTTTCATGATAATGACTTACAACGCTACGATTTGGAAGTTAGGGATTCCAATAAACACCAGACTGTCCAGACAAGTCGTACAAAATAGATAAAACCAGCATTTTACGTCAGATCCTGCCTTTATGTCTGTGACCTTTCTTACCATCAGCCGGAAAATTTGGAAACCTTATACCTATCCAAAAAAATCAGGTCGATCCGTTGCTTCGTTGTTGAGCGATTGAAGGATACACCAACAAAAACTTACTTATTTTTGTTCTAAGAACTAAGATGAAGTTCAAATTAATGTTTCTAACATTGCCTTATTGATATCTATTGCTGGTATCTTATAGTGATACTGATAAGGTTTTGCAAGCACCTACCTCAGAAATGCGGTAAAGGGGTAACCCATAGTTAAATTAATCACACTGTGTGTCTAAAGTTGGTTAGACGTTCATGTAGGTAACTATAAGGAAGGGTAAATGAGGGTCAGATTATGTTATGGAACTTTGTGTTAGTTAATTGTTTCGGGAGTTGATGTTTGTGTCACGAGCTATACCTATACCAATTGAGATTATGACTAATGCAATTACACATTTTAACCAAATAAATATTATTTGATTAAACAAGTCGCACAGGACCCGGATAGAACCATTTAAGCTACTTTTATCCCAGAAAACTAAAAATTTCCCACGGGATTCTTAAAAACCCCCGAGCAAAAGCTGGCACTATAATAATAATTATACATAACATTATTTTTTAAAAAAAATATTCTTAATTAAAAATTAGTCTTGACTAGATGATGCCCGCAACTTTGTCCGCGTGGATTAAGATTTTGTAATTCCCGCGGGAACTCTAGCTGTTATTGTCTTGTATAAAAAGTAGCCTATGTGCTAATCCTGGGTACGAGGCATGAGCTATCTCCATTCAAAATTTAAGCCAAATCGGTTCATTCGTTGTGGCATTAAAGAGTAACAAACAAACATCCATCCATCCATCCATGCATACATCCATCCTCACAAACTTTCGCATTTTCAATATTAGTAGGATCTTTAATAAGCCCCCGTACTCACCGAGCGATTTTCACCCGCGCCCGCAGCGGTTGCGGGTCCGCCGCCTCCGAAGAAAGCAGATTTGTATGGAAAATGAAGTACTTACTTAGCAAGTTTCACGGTGCGGTTTGCGCCCGCGGTGGGCGCGGTTGCTCGGAGCGCCTGCAGTAGAACTGCGCGTGTCGTGGTCGCCCGCGAAGACGCGGGGCGACGCGACGCACGTAGGCGGGAGGTGTTCTCTCCTTCCGACGCCATTTTTGCGGTCCTCTCCCGCAACCGCAGCGGCTACGGGACCGCATAAACCTGCGGTGGCGTGGGTTTTGGAATAAAACAGCTGTATCGCAACCGTTGCGAGTGCGGGTGAGAACCGCGTCGTGAGTACGGGCTGCACTTGTAATACAGAGCCAAATTGTTAACATGCTCGGTGTTTCAGTATATTTGTGGGTATGTTTTATGTGAACGTTACGTTTGACAGATTGCGTAATATCAAGAAAGGGCTGCTGCGCTCAGCTGTCGTTTTCCCTGGGGGATTGAGTTCATTCCTTGTAATATTTCACCTTGTTTGCTTTTCCGATTTTTTGCAGCAATCTATACTTAAGGCTTTAACAAACTGAACGCGTGACGTAAATTGCGTGGCAAGATGTGACACTGAATCCGCGTACATACGCCTGTGTGAACTGAGTGAGGCATGCTTCAAATGAAATTTTGCCACGCGCCCATCACTTTTTTTTATTAACACAATTAATTGTATAACTAAATATATCGCACATCTAAATCAAAAGTGAGACAACCCAAACAAGGTATCTGTTCCCTAGACGAAAAAAAGTGTTTGAATGTTTTGTTAGTAAAGTTAATTAATTTTAATTAAGGCCACATTTCACAACATATTTACATATTGATCTAGATGTGCGATATACAATAATACATCTATCTACCCACAAGAGTGAGTAAATTGTAATATTTTAATAACTACATAATAAGTATTTGATACACTTTGTTCTGAAAAGAGAAAACTGCTGATTTTCTTGACGGCTCTTCTCAGCAGGATCTAGTTTCCGAACACCGGTTCGGGCCGGTATTAGGTTAGGGCCTTGACTTGACGTCATAATTATAAGAGCCACATGGTTGTCCTCAACGGCTCACTACTGAGCGTAGGTCTCTTCCCAGAAAAGGGTTATAGGTCTAGTCCCCCACGCTGGCCCAATGCGAATTGGCGGGCCAATAACTTGGGTACCTTTAAATCAAGAGTGAATAGGCATCTTCTAGGCAAGCGCGCTCCATCTTAGTCTGCATCTTAACTTACCATCATGTGAGATTGCAGTCAAGCGCTAGTCTATATAAAAAAAAAAAACATCATGAGGAACTCTCAGATGTACAGGTTTCCTCACAATGTTTTCCTTCACCGTTGAAGCAATGACTCCGAAAAGTCAGAACGTTGCGATCATCGCTCCCTCCTACATTTGTACGACACCCAATATTTTCTGCTTCAATCTCAACAATTCAATTTTTAGGGTTCCGTACCAAAATGGTAAAAATGGAACCCTAATGGTGAGACTTTCTCCGTCCGTCCGTCCGTCCGTCCGTCCGTCTGTCACAGTCGATTATTTCAGTAACTATTAAAGCTATCGACATGAAATTTGGCATAGTTATGTATAATAGTGGCCCAACATTATTGGAATAAAGAAAAATCGAAAATTATTTTTAGTTTTATTAAAAAAGGGGGAAAATCGGGGGTTTGAAATTTCAAAGTAAGATAACTATATCGAGTGGGGTATCATATGAAAGGCCTTTACTTGTGCATTCTAAAACAGTTTTTTATTTATTTCTATATATAATATTTTTTGAGTAATCGGCCAAAATGTCGAAAAAAATACCGTCCCCCCCCCCCTTATCTCCGAAGTTTACCAATTGAAAAATCTGAAATAATTATGGTCAATAGAAGTTTATGTATATTTTACAGGAAAAATAAAACCAACGCTCTAACTAGCATAGTTTTTTTTTTTATATTACCAATAAACCTCTACAAACAAAGTTAACGATAAATAAGCAAATTAATATAATATTATCGTTTTACTTTTACTTTTGGAGTACGGAACCCTCGGTGCGCGAGTCCGACTCGCACTTGGCCGGTTTTTTATTTATTATTATTAGACAGCTTTTATTGTTAGATTTATTACTCCTTGAAAATGCTTATTAAATTGAATAATAAACTTTATAAAATCTTACTATTCGCTAAAGGTTTACAAAATATATAGTACTAGTAGGGCGCGTGGGTGCGCGGCCCGCAAGCGGACCGCGGTTTTTCTACTCGGCAAGTAGACTTTTAGGTCTTGATCATTTTCTATCAAAAAACCACTCTTCCATCTTTTATACTCTCCGAGATAGACACCGTTGAAGTTTTTATGGCCGCCATCTTGAATCCGCCATTTTGGATTTTTTTTCAGCTCACTGCCAATTGGTTGAGGTTTCGAGTGACTTTTGTTCGACAACCCCCACCTATCTTCATTACCATGGCCGTGCTCCTCACCCACCTTCCAAACCCTCGATCATCATATTATTTCATCATTTGTCAGAATGAGAATTCTTTTATAAAAACAAATTTTGAAAAGGAACTATCAAAGTCTTGCATAGTTCTCAGCTTCTAGTCTATTCAATATTCGCCATATATTTTGTATGGAGAAAAAAAAATTCCGCCATCTTGATTTTTTTTCTGTTCATCAAGTAGACCTTCGGGTCTTGATTATCTTTTGCCAAGAACCCTGATATATATGTGCCTACGGCAATGGAGTGCATTGACCGCGATGTACCGACATCTACATGAAGTCAGTAATAAACAACTGCTCGAGTGAACCGGACTTTCATTTATTACATTGGCGACGAGGATGGGATATTTACCCGCGCGTTTGAGAAAAATGATATAAAATGTCTTATATTGGGAAATTAAATTGTTTCGATTATAAATCTAGTGAGTGGGCAGTATTTAAGGGCCAACTTAACCAGTTTTTTATCGTTAACGATGTGGACGACGCAAAACGGAGTGCAGTTCTTTTGACACACCTAACAGAAGAGTCGTACCGTCTTCTTCGAGATCTTGCGTATCCTAATAAATTGGAAGAATATTCGTTCACGGAGTTAGTTGCATTACTCGATGTTCATTTTAAGCCGCGGAAGTGTTCGTATGCCGAGAGGGCAAAGTTCTACGGAGCGGTGAAGCGACCTGACGAGACGCTGCCAGAGTGGGCGGCACGGCTACGTGGCCTGGCGACCTACTGCGGCTTCGGTACGGCCTTGGAACAGAACCTCACCGACCGCTTCGTGCTTGGGTTGGGTGCTGGTTCTGTGCGAGATAAGCTCTTCGAAAAGGATGCGGCCAACATGCAACTAGCAGAGGCGCTAGACGTGGCGCAAAAGGCAGAAAGCGCATTAGAAGCGAAGAGTGTATCTACTAACGAGGAGGAAGTCGCCATCAAGCAAGAACCAATCTATAAGGCAACTTATAAAAAGGGCGTTGGCGGAGGCTCGCGAAGAGGAGGCAGTGCTGGCGGGTCCGATCAGGCCCCTGCATCGGGCGGGGCTGGCTGTGCGGTTTGTGGGTTAAAACACCCTGGCGGCTGCAGATTTAGGAACTATACGTGCAAAAGATGCGGTACTATTGGCCATTTACAGAGGGTCTGTAAAGGTGCAGTTCCACGGGTTAAAGGTGCAGTTTCACGTGTTAATAATATGGAAACGGAAAGTGAATCGGCAGAAAAATGTTGTGGGGAATGCCAAAACTTTAATATAAGGTATGATAAACCTATTAAATTATATGTAACATTAGATAGGGTTAGAATTGCCATGGAGCTAGATTCTGGGTCAGGTGCATCAGTAATATCTGACAGACTATATTACGAAAAGTTCTCAGATATTAAATTAAATCCATGTGATCTGAAAATGTGTTTATATAACGGACATAAAATCACACCCTTAGGATTTTTTGTAATTAATGTAAGTTATAAGGGCGAAACCAAAAGAATAAAATTTTTTGTTATTAAAGGTGGTGGGCCGCCTCTATTAGGGCGAGATTTCATGTCCGCTTTTAATTTATCTTTAACGGTACAAATAAATACAATAAATAATGATACGGAAGTGCAAGCCTTGTTGGAACAATTCTCTGACTTATGGAAGGATGAATTAGGTACCTTCAAAAATTTTAAGGTTAATTTAGTTTTGAAAGAGAATGCGAGTCCTAAATTCTTTAAAGCACGTACGGTCCCTTTTGCGCTAAAAGAGAAGGTCGAAAAAGAGTTGGAACGGCTAGTAGGTGTAGGTATCCTTGTTCCAGTCAGTAGCTCTGATTACGCGACGCCCATCGTGCCGGTTTTAAAGGAAAACGGGAGCGTAAGAATAGCGGGCGATTTTTCAGTTACTTTAAATAAATATCTAGTAATCGATAAGTACCCGTTGCCTCGGATAGAGGAGGTGTTCGCGAAGTTAGGAGGTGGCGAGCACTACTCCAAATTGGATCTAAAAAATGCGTACAATCAAATTGTGCTCAGTGACTCATCACGAGGTCTTACAACAATCAACACTTCCAAGGGACTTTTTCAATATACAAGGTTTGGGCTAGATGTTACGGGGTGAGGAAGGAAAAATGGGAATTATGTACAGTTACAGAAATAATAGGAAATAGAATGTACAAACTACAAACTGTAAATGATTCTAATTGTATTATCAGACATGTAGACCAACTTGTAAAATATAAAGGGGGTTCTTTGCAGGAATCTGACGAGACGGTTGCAAACTGCAGTCCTCCCATCCGCCCACCGGCTCTCAGATCGTCACTGGGCGACCTGAGTGTCGATAACGAGATCGGGTCGGTGGACGAGGAGGGCGGCGATAAAAATCTAGAGTGTAATGTTGAGAATGATGTCTGCGAGGGCGAGTGTGAGCGAAGGCCTGAGGACGTGCCCGGCGCGGACAGTCCCGCGCCCGCTGCGCCGCCGCCGGCCCCGGCACCCGCGCCGCCCGCCGGTCGCGCAACATCTAGCCCAAACCACGTCTCCTTTGTTAAAAAATCTTTTTCCTTTGCAATTACAATTATTATTTATAATTTTTTCGTTTGGTAACATTAAATCTAAGCGCGTTCGTAAACCACGGCCGAACATCAACTTCGCTGGTGTTTCTCCAGTTGTGCAATGTACTGTATTTCTATAGTTAAACAGATATCCTAATAATTTTTCATGTACAACATGCTGCGAGGAACACTCACTCAAAATACATTTCAGCATTTTTTTACAAGTGCGTACGGAATTTTCCGCTTGTCCGTTACTCGCTGGGTGATAAATAGGTGACGTCATATATTTGATACCATTGCTGGAACAAAACTCAATGAATTCTTTTGAATTTATCTTAACATCGTTATCTGATATTAGGGTGTACGGAATACCAAAAATTGAGAAGATATATTTCAATTTGGCAATGAGAGCCTGCGTGGCTGTCCCGTTTTGCATAAACAGACATTCCACCCATTTACTGTATGCGTCCACAATCACTAAATATACCCGTTGGCCTACTGTCATATAGTCGATGTGTATGCGCTGCCATGGCCCCGAAGCGGCGGGCCACGGCGCCGGCGCGTCACGCGGCGGCGCGACCTTAAACTAGCGCACAGTTCGCAAGCGCCAATCCAGCGCTGTATGTCCGCGTCCAGATTGGGCCACCAGAACCTCTCCCTTGCATTATTTTTACTTTTACTTATTCCGAGGTGCGTACTGTGTAATTCTTTCAACATGCGCTCCCTCAACACCAAAGGAATTACGACCCTATGTCCACGTAGAAGAATTCCCTGTTCGAACTGAAGGTCCGTTTTGCATTGAAAAAAAGGTAGAATTGATTTACAATGTATTTTCTTTGGCCAACCTGCCGACATATATCTACGCACCGTTTGAATTGTTTTATCGTCGGTAGTTGCACTAATGACGTCATCTAGTTTAATGGCGGGCCAAGCGCCATCGAGAAACTTTATCGACATATACGAATCATATTCCCTGTCACTTTCGCACGAAGTCTCGTTTAACGGGGCGCGAGAAAAATAATCCGCTACGACATTATTCTCACTAGATGTGTATTGTATTCTATAATTATACGCCGAAAGTATTATAGCATATCTCTGTAAACGCAGTGCCGTAGTTACCGAAATGCCATTCTTATTATTAAATATCGACACCAGAGGACGATGATCCGTTTTTAGTAAGAAAGGTTCACTAAGGCCGTACAAATACTGATGAAACTTTTTTTTATTTTTTATTTATTTTTATTTTTATTTATTTATTTATTTGCACAGATTGAGTAGTACAATGGTGTTAACATTATAATAAAAGTCCTTACAATCTGCCGGATAGGCATGCAAAAATAAACATAAAAAACATAACATAACCAAAATTAAACACGAGTAATATATGAGTAAAAATAAACATTATATCTCCAAAAACATTAGGGGTCGATTTCACCAACTTAAAGTACGTCATAACCCAGCGTAAAGATAGTACATTCATACATTCAAGAATCTGCTGTCCCTAAACTAGGTAAAAAAAAACCTGTATCTTAGGCGACAGCAGCAAAGATGACATTTTATTGACAAAGATGTGTGCGTGCGTGTGCGTGTGCGTGTGCGTGTGTGCGTGTGCGTGTGTGTGTGTGTGTGTGTGTGTGTATGCGCGTGTGTGTGTGTGTGCGTGCGCGCGCGCGTACTCAGTATGTCTAGTATGTCCGAAATAATATTCCGTTAACCCAAAACTTCCAGCAACTTTTCAGTATCAACATACGTTTGCTTGAGCAACCATTGTTTAACACGCCTTTTACAATCGTTTCTATTTAAAGGGTAAATGTTAATAGCTTTATTAATTTTATTGTACAGTCTAGCGCTAATGATATAATACTGTCTCGCAGCAAGTTTACTTTTATGTCTTTCTGTTTGAAAGATTTGATCTATTCTTCTCTTTGACAAATTTTTATCATAACTAACGGAATTATGTTTGCGTGTTATAATGTGGAGCAAGTACAGTTGGCGGACTGTTAGAACCTTGCAGTCTTTATATAGATCTATTGTAGGAAATCTGAAAGGTCTTTTAGTCATTACTTTCAAAATCGATCTTTGCGCTCTTTCTATCTGTAGCATCGCAGTTTTATTACTACCTCCCCAGACCGACACGCAATATATGAGCAACGACTGAACCACTGCACAATATACCATAAAGATAGTATCTTTATTTGCTGATGATCTAAGATTTTTAAAAATATATATTAATTTTCTTATTTTTGATGTTAAATTAGATATATGCAATTTCCAAGACAAAGTATTATCTATAAGAAGTCCAAGATATTTTATGTTGCTGGCATATTCTACAGCAGGGCAGTCACAATTTGATTTATTTTCAAAAGAATTACAGATATGGGCTTTCAATATGCATTTATTAGCAGAGGGTTGAGAGGCAGCAGAGGGTGAAAAGGTAAGGAATTTGGTTTTAGTAATATTTAGGCTGAGTAAATTGGCAGCCAACCAATCTGATATCTTTTTTAGAGCAATTTCAGCATTTTTAAAGGTACTTTCCCAAGTGTTCCCTGTAATGAGTAAGACGGTATCATCTGCGTAAGCTATAATTTTGCAATTTGGAATAGCCAGTTCACAGAGATTGTTTATGTATATAAGGAATAACGTGGGGCCCAGTATACTACCCTGGGGGACACCATAGGTAAGAGGCATATCATCGCTTAGGTAATCGTTAACTTTAATTTGTTGAGTGCGGTTTGACAAATAATCTTTGAAAATATCCAGCGCTATACCCCTGATACCCATTTTATCCAATTTTTCCAGAAGTATGGGGATAGAAACAGTATCAAATGCTTTGGATAAATCTAAGAAAACCCCAACACATTTTAGTTTCTGATCTAACGATCTAGTAATTGTCTCAGTTAAATCGAGAGCCGCGTCTTCCGTGGATTTCCTTTTCCTAAAACCGTACTGATTTGGGGATAAGAGTTTTTGTGTTTCTAAATAGCTAACTAATCTTTTATTTAAGACCTTCTCAAATATTTTTGAAAGCGCAGTCAACATTGAAATGGGTCTATAATTATTGACACTGCTTCTATCGCCGCTTTTGAAAACTGGTATCACCAAAGCCTTCTTAAAACATTTTGGGAAAATACCCTTGGATAAAGAGAGATTACAAATTCTCGAGATAATTGGAGCTAAGGTAGTACAACTTGTTTTTAAAACCTTAGTTGGAATACCATCCCATCCAACTGCGCTATTAGTTTTTAGGCTCATTATGATGGTTTCTATTTCCTTTTGATCTACCGGTAATAACCCGAATGAGTTAACAGGGGAGATAGAAACATCCATGTTACTACCATGAGAAAAGTTCGGTTTTGAGAGAATCTGTGTCGCCAGTCTGTTACCCACTTCCACAAAATAATTGTTTACAAGATTAAGAGAAGTTAGAGTATCGGGTTGAAGCTGTAGGAGTTCTATTGGGGGAGATGGTGTAGAAGAAATGTTTGCAACTTTTTTTATTACTTGCCAAGTACCTTTTATATTGTTTTTAGTTTTTCCAAATTCAACTTTTTCATAGTTACGCTTTAATCGTTTTAAAAGATTGTTACAAAAATTTTTGTATCGGTAATACGTTATTTTTAAAATATTATTATCTGGTGAGTTCTTGTACTTCTTGTGCAGTCGGTCCCTATGTTTAATACACTTTAAAAGCCCAGGAGTGATCCAGGGTTTTAATACTGTTTTTTTCCGTGTTGAGCGAACTAATTTTGTGTTTGACTTAATAATATCACTCAGAGTATCCACTAACTGATTGGCAGCATGATTCGGATCTTGCGACTCAGATATTTTGCTAAAATCCTGTTCATCTATGCTCTTTTTAACACTTGTATAATCAATTATCAGACGATTTTTTGAAACATTTTGCCTAGGAATTTTCATGTCAAGGTTCACAATAACTGGCGAGTGATCCGTAACCGATGCATTCAATACTAGTGTAGTATTTTTAAATTGAGTTTTTAGTAGTACATGGTCTATACAGGTTTTGTTATGAGTTGGGAAAAGATGGGTTGGCAGCAGACCATGACTACTGACAAGATTTAAATACTCATGGGAACGATTGTCACTACTTGATTGAGAAATATTTATATTTATGTCTCCCACAACAACAAGAGACTTGTAATGTGCCAAATTTGCTAACACTGTAGTAAAACTGTTTAAAAACTTATCAGTTTGTTTAAAGGAAGGAGACCTGTAAATAGCAATGAGACATAGTTTATCATTTAAGCTACACATAATCGAGCTCGCATCAAGCATATTTGGATACGATATAGTACAATTAAGTTCATTCTTTACATACAGTATGACACCGTCGCTTCGATTTATCAGATCTTTTGTGCAATGAGGTGTATAACCAGTTAAAGAGGGTATTTGTTTTACATTTTTAAGCCAACACTCGGTTAAAACAATTATATCTAATTGTAAGTTTATTCGTTTTAGTAGGACCTGTAACCCGTTGTAATTTGAGTTTATACTACGAATATTCATTTGAAAGACTTTTAACGAGTTTTTATTGCTTGGGATATAATTACTACATAATTCGGCTTCACACTCATACGACGTCATGTTACCTACATTTTGGAGATCAGAAATAATATCTCTACAGTCAAAATCCAGAGAACCTATAATGCGTTGCAGCAAAATCAAAAAACATAGATAAATAAACTAACTAGGTGGTTGAATAACAATTTTTTTAAGAGAGTCATTATTTTTAATCCAAATAGCGGGCGAAGAGTCATCTTTCCTCATCATAACACGACCGTGACGCACCCAGAGGTATTTGTATCCGTGCTCCTTCTTGAAGCTGCGAGACATAGCATGCAGGGCGCGGTTGGCTGGTGAGAGATGCTCAGACACATAAATAGGAGATTTGTCGGCCGCAGCTATGCCGAGATGCGAACAATTGAGTTTATCCAAAGGGTTCGATTTATTAAATTTTAAACATGCGCCTAGCACCTCGTCCCGTTTGCGTGGCGATGATAGTTTCAGGACGACAGATCGTGGTCTGCTGCCGCTGGCATTGACTTTGGCTATTCGAGTGCACGATATAATATCGTTTTGGCTAATTGGATACGAAATAGTTTTCCCAAGTTGTATAACCGTGTTTATAAGGTTCTCCCTGGGGAATTCCGGGATGCACTGAAGTTCAAGATTAGTTTCCCGTGCTCTCTGTTCGATATCAGCTATTTTATAATTTAGTTCCTGTACGTTATCCTGCAGTTTAGTGTTGGCCGCGCGAAGTGACGAAACCTCTGATTTTAAGCTTTGTATTTCGCCATGCATCTCATCAAATTTGCTAGACATAAATTCGACGGTTTTGATAAGCTCTGGAATCTGCTTTATAAGACTCTGAAGAGACGATAACTCTTTATTAATGCTGTGAGTCAGTGACGATCCCAGCTTATCGATTTTTGACGATAAGGACTCCTCAAACCGATTAAGGCGTTCGTCTATAGAAGAAAGATCCTCTTGATCCTTAAGTTCGCTCGATACAGCCAGCTCCGACGTCTTGACTGGGGTGTCGGTGTTATCTCCCTTTTGTCGGGGCACCTTACATACCGGGCACTTCCAGGCTGACTTGGATTTCGAAGATAATTTAGAGAAATTCTCCTTCGACAGACCGATACAGGTATAATGGTAGCTTTTAGGACATAAGGAGCAGGTTATTTGATCAGCGGTGCTAATTTTTTGGTGACAAGCACTACAGGAACTCATTGTTTTAGTCGCAAAAACCTGTAGTCACAGTCCTAATGCACAAATAAAAGCGGGTAAACAAACTATTTGTTTGCAGCGCAACGTTCTATTCACTCTTATCACAGGCTCGTAGCATGTTCGCGGCAAGAACGTCTTAAGTGCCGCGTAAAAGCGCTTCACTTACGCATTTACGTCAACGAAACTTCACTGTTCGAGAGAATTTTTGTAGTTTATCCTCAATTCTATTAATAAAACTTTAAAATAGCAAACGTCCTTAAGTACGATGAAAGGATATTTGTTATTAAACACCAATCACTACTTTTTAGAGCATAACTGAGACTAAAAACTCGAAAACGAAATTAAAATCACAATAATAAATTGTAAGCACCCGCACTTGCGCTCGCTCCACACACCGACCAAAATATACTCCAAATTTTATACTCCAAAAATTATGGCTGTCGCTTCCTTCTGAATTTGGCTATAGTTTATCTCGCTGGCTCCTAGCGACCGGGACGCGTAGGCTATCGGTCGCTCCCGCCCGTCGCGGTCGCGCTGCGCGAGCACCGCGCCGAGCCCCGCCGGGCCGGCGTCGACGCTCAGCACGAGCTGCGCGCCCGGCTCGAAGTGCGCCAGCACGCGCTCCGACGCCAGCTCGCTCCGCACGCGCCGCACGGCCTCCCGCTGCGGCTCGCCCCACCTCCACTCCGCGCCGGCGCGCAGCAGCTCGTGGAGTGGGCTCATCACGGCGGACGCGTTCGGAATGAAACTTCTATAATAGTTGACTATACCCAGGAATCGTTTAACCTCCGTGACGTTTTTCGGCTCCGGCGCATTTAATATAGCCTTCACTTTATCCGCGCTGGTCTGTAACCCGCTACTGTTTATAGTGAAACCGAGATAAGTTACACTTTTCTTAAAAAATTCGCATTTCTCTTTCCGTAAACGTAATCCTGCATCATTTAACCTACTTAACACCTCTTTAAGTCGTTCTAAATGAATTTTCTTATTTGGACCCGTTATACAGTTATCGTCGAGCCAACAACTTACACCATCGATGCCCGATAGGAGGGTTTCCATGGACTTTTGAAAAATAGCTGGCGCATTAGCCAAGCCGTACACCAACCTTGTATATTGAAAAAGTCCCTTGGAAGTGTTGATTGTTGTAAGACCTCGTGATGAGTCACTGAGCACAATTTGATTGTACGCATTTTTTAGATCCAATTTGGAGTAGTGCTCGCCACCTCCTAACTTCGCGAACACCTCCTCTATCCGAGGCAACGGGTACTTATCGATTACTAGATCATTATTTAAAGTAACTGAAAAATCGCCCGCTATTCTTACGCTCCCGTTTTCCTTTAAAACCGGCACGATGGGCGTCGCGTAATCAGAGCTACTGACTGGAACAAGGATACCTACACCTACTAGCCGTTCCAACTCTTTTTCGACCTTCTCTTTTAGCGCAAAAGGGACCGTACGTGCTTTAAAGAATTTAGGACTCGCATTCTCTTTCAAAACTAAATTAACCTTAAAATTTTTGAAGGTACCTAATTCATCCTTCCATAAGTCAGAGAATTGTTCCAACAAGGCTTGCACTTCCGTATCATTATTTATTGTATTTATTTGTACCGTTAAAGATAAATTAAAAGCGGACATGAAATCTCGCCCTAATAGAGGCGGCCCACCACCTTTAATAACAAAAAATTTTATTCTTTTGGTTTCGCCCTTATAACTTACATTCATTACAAAAAATCCTAAGGGTGTGATTTTATGTCCGTTATATAAACACATTTTCAGATCACATGGATTTAATTTAATATCTGAGAACTTTTCGTAATATAGTCTGTCAGATATTACTGATGCACCTGACCCAGAATCTAGCTCCATGGCAATTCTAACCCTATCTAATGTTACATATAATTTAATAGGTTTATCATACCTTATATTAAAGTTTTGGCATTCCCCACAACATTTTTCTGCCGATTCACTTTCCGTTTCCATATTATTAACACGTGAAACTGCACCTTTAACCCGTGGAACTGCACCTTTACAGACCCTCTGTAAATGGCCAATAGTACCGCATCTTTTGCACGTATAGTTCCTAAATCTGCAGCCGCCAGGGTGTTTTAACCCACAAACCGCACAGCCAGCCCCGCCCGATGCAGGGGCCTGATCGGACCCGCCAGCACTGCCTCCTCTTCGCGAGCCTCCGCCAACGCCCTTTTTATAAGTTGCCTTATAGATTGGTTCTTGCTTGATGGCGACTTCCTCCTCGTTAGTAGATACACTCTTCGCTTCTAATGCGCTTTCTGCCTTTTGCGCCACGTCTAGCGCCTCTGCTAGTTGCATGTTGGCCGCATCCTTTTCGAAGAGCTTATCTCGCACAGAACCAGCACCCAACCCAAGCACGAAGCGGTCGGTGAGGTTCTGTTCCAAGGCCGTACCGAAGCCGCAGTAGGTCGCCAGGCCACGTAGCCGTGCCGCCCACTCTGGCAGCGTCTCGTCAGGTCACTTCACCGCTCCGTAGAACTTTGCCCTCTCGGCATACGAACACTTCCGCGGCTTAAAATGAACATCGAGTAATGCAACTAACTCCGTGAACGAATATTCTTCCAATTTATTAGGATACGCAAGATCTCGAAGAAGACGGTACGACTCTTCTGTTAGGTGTGTCAAAAGAACTGCACTCCGTTTTGCGTCGTCCACATCGTTAACGATAAAAAACTGGTTAAGTTGGCCCTTAAATACTGCCCACTCACTAGATTTATAATCGAAACAATTTAATTTCCCAATATAAGACATTTTATATCATTTTTCTCAAACGCGCGGGTAAATATCGCACTCGGCGCCAATGTAATAAATGAAAGTCCGGTTCACTCGAGCAGTTGTTTATTACTGACTTCATGTAGATGTCGGTACATCGCGGTCAATGCACTCCATTGCCGTAGGCAATCTTCTTCAAATCTTCTTTGCAGGAATCTGACGAGACGGTTGCAAACTGCAGTCCTCCCATCCGCCCACCGGCTCTCAGATCGTCACTGGGCGACCTGAGTGTCGATAACGAGATCGGGTCGGTGGACGAGGAGGGCGGCGATAAAAATCTAGAGTGTAATGTTGGGAATGATGTCTGCGAGGGCGAGTGTGAGCGAAGGCCTGAGGACGTGCCCGGCGCGGACAGTCCCGCGCCCGCTGCGCCGCCGCCGTCCCCGGCACCCGCGCCGCCCGCCGGCGACGGGGCAGTGGCGTCGCCCGCGGTGGCCACGGCCACGTCGCCCACACACGCACCGCGAATGGTTTTACGCCCCAGACGCCTAAAATGAGTTAGTTTAGTTAGTTATAGAAATCCAAAATTGTAAGGTTCAAATTCTTAGGTGGTAATTTAACTGTATAACTATTCTATTGAATGTAAACTTATTTTGAAAAGA
Organism: Oeneis ivallda; assembly: GCA_029955525.1. NCBI lineage: Eukaryota > Metazoa > Arthropoda > Insecta > Lepidoptera > Nymphalidae > Oeneis > Oeneis ivallda. The sequence continues at coordinate 7,144,711 of JARPMR010000010.1, read as the reverse complement.
GCAACTGTCGAGTTTCTTGCTGGTTCTTCTCGGCAGGAACGGCATTCCGAACCAGTGGTAGACTCATCGACGATTCATAAGCACTTGTAAAAAAGTTTATTTGAATAAAAAACATTTCTATTCTATTCTATTCTATTCTATTCTATTCTATTAGACTATATTTTATTTTTATTAGGTTTCAAAATTAGGGCAGAGGAGTGATATATATGTGCCTACGGCAATGGAGTGCATTGACCGCGATGTACCGACATCTACATGAAGTCAGTAATAAACAACTGCTCGAGTGAACCGGACTTTCATTTATTACAACCCACTCTTCGATCTTTTATACTCTCCGAGATAGACACCGACGAAGTTTGTATGGCCGCCATCTTTTTTCCGCCATTTTGGATTTTTTTTCAGCTCACTGCCAATTGGATGAGGTTTCGAATGACATTTGTTCGAGCACTCCCCACCTATCTTCAATAATCTGGCCGTGCTCCTCACCCGTCTCCGAAATCCTCAATCATCAGCTCTCTCCATATTTTTCCTCCGAATGAATTTTTGCCTTCTATACGAAACCATTGGTGAAAAAAAAATTTTTCATACAAAATTTTACAGGAGAGGTGATCAATCAGTGAGTCAGTGAGTGAATCAGCACGAGCAGCTATATATATATTAACTAGTAGGGCGCGTGGGTGCGCGGCCCGCAAGCGGACCGCGGTTTTTCTATCGTCAAGTGGACTTTCAGGTCCTGATCATTTTCTATCAAATAACCAATCTTCCATCTTTTATACTCTCCGAGATAGATGCCGATGAAATTGGTATGGCCGCCATCTTGAATCCGCCATTTTGAATTTTTTTTCAGCTCATTGCCAATTGGATGAGGTTTCGAGTATTTTTTGTTTGAGCACCTCCCACCTATCTTCAATACCCTGGCCGTGCTCCTCACCCACCTTCCAAACCCTCAATCATCATATCTCATCATTTGTCAGAATGAGAAGTCTTTCTATATCAGTCTTTTATAAAAACAAATTTTGAAAAGGAACCGTATCAAAGTCTTGCATAGTTCTCAGCTTCTAGTCTATTCAATATTCGCCATATATTTTGTATGGAGAAAAAAAAATCCGCCATCTTGATTTTTTTTTCTATTCATCAAGTAGACCTTCGGGCCCTGATCATCTTTTGCCAAAGAAGCACTCTTGCATCTTTTATACTCTCCGAGATAGACACCGACGAAATTTGTATGGCCGCCATCTTGAATCCGCCATTTTGGAATTTTTTTTCAACTCTCTGCGAATTGGATGAAGTTCCGAGTGACTTTTGTTCGAGCACACCCCACCTATCTTCAATACCCTGGCCGTGCTCCTCACCCGTCTCCGAAATCCTCAATCATCAGCTCTCTCCATATTTTTCCTCCGAATGAATTTTTGTCCTCTATACGAAACCATCGGTGAAAAAAAAATTTTTCATGCAAAATTTTACAGGAGAGGTGATCAATGAGTGAGTGAATCAGTGAATCAGTGAATCAGTCAGTGAATCAGCCCCAGCAGCTATATATATATTAACTAGTATTTCGCTCGGTGCGCGAGCTGCTAAAGCAGCTCGCGGGAAGTGTTATTGCTACAAGTAGGGCGCGTGGGTGCGCGGCCCGCTAAAGCGGACCGCGATTGTTCGGCTTTATTTATTTCGCTCGGTGCGCGAGCTGCTAAAGCAGCTCGCGGGAAGTGTTATTACTACAAGTAGGGCGCGTGGGTGCGCGGCCCGCTAAAGCGGACCGCGATTGTTCGGCTTTATTTATTTCGCTCGGTGCGCGAGCTGCTAAAGCAGCTCGCGGGAAGTGTTATTACTACAAGTAGGGCGCGTGGGTGCGCGGCCCGCTAAAGCGGATCGCGATTTTTTTTACTCATCAAGTAGCCCTTCGGATTCTGGTCATCTTTTGCCAAAAAATTTGTTCGAGCACACCCCACCTATCTGCAATAACCTGGCCGTGCTCCTCATTCACAAAAGAAAAAGAAAAAAAAATGAAAAAAAAGAAAAAAAAAAAAAAATGAAAAATGAAAAAAAAGAAAAAGAAAAAAAGCCCTATGAACCTATCAAAATCAATGTCTTGCATAGTTCCCAACTTCTAGTCCCTTCAATATTCCCCATACATTTTGTATGTAAAAAAAAAAAATCCGCCATCTTGAATTTTTTTCCTACTCACCAGGTAGACCTCCGGGTTGTGATCACCTTTTGTCGAGAAACCGCTCCTCCATCTTTTATAGTCTCCGAGAGAGAGACGGACAAAATTTGCCGCCATTTTTTTTCCGCCATTTTGGAATTTTTTTTCAACTCACTGGCAACTGCTCGAGGTTTCGAATGACATTTGGTCGAGCACCCTCCACCTATCTTCTATACCCTGGCCGTGCCCCTCGCCCGTCTCCGAACTCCTCACTCATCAGCTCTCTCCACCTTTCTCCGAGTCACATTCTTTGAGCTCTATACGACACCATGGGTGAAAAAAATTTTTTTCATACAAAATTTTACAGGAGAGGGGTGGAAATTTGAGACGTCACAGCTCGGCCGCCATCTTGTTTTTTTAATTTTTTTCACTTTTTCTGTTAATCGTTTACTAATTTCTACAATAATCCAAAATTTCAAAGAAATCGGTTGGAAAACAAAAGAGTTGCAAGAATCACTTCGGCCGCCATCTTGTTTTTCCGAAATGTCATAATTTTTCCCCACTCGAATCCCCCACCCGGACATATCTCCCCTACATCATTCTATCGTTTTTTGTCTCTTTCTAGGAGAACAATTATGTCAATCAGTGAGTGTGTCAGTCAGTCAGTGGTAATCGAGCTATATATATTATACTAGCGTTTGCTCGGTGCGCGAGCTGCTAAAGCAGCTCGCGGGAAGTGTTTTACTAAAAGTAAGGCGCGTGGGTGCGCGGCCCGCTAAAGCGGACCGCGATTGTTCGGCTGTATTTATTTCGCTCGGTGCGCGAGCTGCTAAAGCAGCTCGCGGGAAGTGTTATTGCTACAAGTAGGGCGCGTGGGTGCGCGGCCCGCTAAAGCGGACCGCGATTGTTCGGCTTTATTTATTTCGCTCGGTGCGCGAGCTGCTAAAGCAGCTCGCGGGAAGTGTTATTACTACAAGTAGGGCGCGTGGGTGCGCGGCCCGCTAAAGCGGACCGCGATTTTTTTACTCATCAAGTAGACCTTCGGATTCTGCTCATCTTTTGCCAAAAAATTTGTTCGAGCACACCCCACCTATCTGCAATAACCTGGCCGTGCTCCTCATTCACAAATGAAAAAGAAAAAAAAAGAAAAAAAATGAAAAAAAAATGAAAAAAAAAACAAAAAAAAAACAAATGTAAAATGAAAAAAAAGAAAAAGAAAAAAAGCCCTATGAACCTATCAAAATCAATGTCTTGCATAGTTCCCAACTTCTAGTCCCTTCAATATTCCCCATACATTTAGTATGGAAAAAAAAATCCGCCATCTTGAATTTTTTTCCTACTCACCAGGTAGACCTCCGTGTTTTGATCATCTTTTGTCGAGAAACCGCTCCTCCATCTTTTATAGTCTCCGAGAGAGAGACGGACAAAATTTGCCGCCATTTTTTTTCCGCCATTTTGGAATTTTTTTTCAACTCACTGGCAACTGCTCGAGGTTTCGAATGACATTTGGTCGAGCACCCTCCACCTATCTTCTATACCCTGGCCGTGCCCCTCGCCCGTCTCCGAACTCCTCACTCATCAGCTCTCTCCACCTTTCTCCGAGTCACATTCTTTGAGCTCTATACGACAAAAAATTTTTTTCATACAAAATTTTACAGGAGAGGGGTCGGAAATTTGAGACGTCACAGCTCGGCCGCCATCTTGTTTTTTTAATTTTTTTCACTTTTTCTGTTAATCGTTTACTAATTTCTACAATAATCCAAAATTTCAAAGAAATCGGTCGGAAAACAAAAGAGTTGCAAGATTCACGTCGGCCGCCATCTTGTTTTTCCGAAATGTCATAATTTTCCCCAACTCGAATCCCCCCCCCAAACACATCTCCCGAACATCATTATATCGATTTCCGTCTCCTTCTAGGAGAACAACCCTGTCAATCAGTGAGTGAGTGAGTGAGTATGTCAGTCAGTGGTAATCGAGCTATATATATTATAACTAGCGTTTGCTCGGTGCGCGAGCTGCTAAAGCAGCTCGCGGGAAGTGTTATTGCTAAAAGTAGGGCGCGTGGGTGCGCGGCCCGCTAAAGCGGACCGCGATTGTTTGGCTTTATTTATTTCGCTTCGGTTTATTTATTCGGCTTTATTATAATAACACTTCCCGCGAGCTGCTAAAGCAGCTCGCGGGAAGTGTTATTACTACAAGTAGGGCGCGTGGGTGCGCGGCCCGCTAAAGCGGACCGCGATTTTTTTACTCATCAAGTAGACCTTCGGGTTCTGGTCATCTTTTGGCAAAAAATTTGTTCGAGCACACCCCACCTATCTGCAATAACCTGGCCGTGCTCCTCATTCACAAAAGAAAAAAAAGAAAAAAAAATGAAAAAAAAGAAAAAAAACAAATGTAAAATGAAAAAAAGAAAAAGAAAAAAATCCCTATGAACCTATCAAAATCAATGTCTTGCATAGTTCCCAACTTCTAGTCCCTTCAATATTTCCCATACATTTTGTATGGGGGAAAAAAAAAATCCGCCATCTTGAATTTTTTTCCTACTCACCAGGTAGACCTCCGGGTTGTGATCATCTTTTGTCGAGAAACCGCTCCTCCATCTTTTATAGTCTCCGAGAGAGAGACGGACAAAATTTGCCGCCATTTTTTTTCCGCCATTTTGGAATTTTTTTTTAACTCACTGGCAACTGCTCGAGGTTTCGAATGACATTTGGTCGAGCACCCTCCACCTATCTTCTATACCCTGGCCGTGCCCCTCGCCCGTCTCCGAACTCCTCACTCATCAGCTCTCTCCACCTTTCTCCGAGTCACATTCTTTGAGCTCTATACGACACCATGGGTGAAAAAAATTTTTTTCATACAAAATTTTACAGGAGAGGGGTCGGAAATTTGAGACGTCACAGCTCGGCCACCATCTTGTTTTTTTAATTTTTTTCACTTTTTCTGTTAATCGTTTACTAATTTCTACAATAATCCAAAATTTCAAAGAAATCGGTTGGAAAACAAAAGAGTTGCAAGATTCACGTCGGCCGCCATCTTGTTTTTCCGAAATGTCATAATTTTCCCCAACTCGAATCCCCCCCCCAAACACATCTCCCGAACATCATTATATCGATTTCCGTCTCCTTCTAGGAGAACAACCCTGTCAATGAGTGAGTGAGTGAGTGAGTGAGTGTGTCAGTGGTAATCGAGCTATATATATTATAATAACTAGTATTTCGCTCGGTGCGCGAGCTGCTAAAGCAGCTCGCGGGAAGTGTTATTACTACAAGTAGGGCGCGTGAGTGCGCGGCCCGCTAAAGCGGACCGCGATTGTTCGGCTTTATTTATTTCGCTCGGTGCGCGAGCTGCTAAAGCAGCTCGCGGGAAGTGTTATTACTACAAGTAGGGCGCGTGGGTGCGCGGCCCGCTAAAGCGGACCGCGATTTTTTTACTCATCAAGTAGCCCTTCGGATTCTGGTCATCTTTTGCCAAAAAATTTGTTCGAGCACACCCCACCTATCTGCAATAACCTGGCCGTGCTCCTCATTCACAAAAGAAAAAGAAAAAAAAAGAAAAAAAAATGAAAAAAAAGAAAAAAAACAAATGTAAAATGAAAAAAAATAAAAAGAAAAAAAGCCCTATGAACCTATCAAAATCAATGTCTTGCATAGTTCCCAACTTCTAGTCCCTTCAATATTCCCCATACATTTAGTATGGAAAAAAAAAATCCGCCATCTTGAATTTTTTTCCTACTCACCAGGTAGACCTCCGGGTTTTGATCATCTTTTGTCGAGAAACCGCTCCTCCATCTCTTATAGTCTCCGAGAGAGAGACGGACAAAATTTGCCGCCATTTTTTTTCCGCCATTTTGGAATTTTTTTTCAACTCACTGGCAACTGCTCGAGGTTTCGAATGACATTTGGTCGAGCACCCTCCACCTATCTACTATACCCTGGCCGTGCCCTTCGCCCGTCTCCGAACTCCTCACTCATCAGCTCTCGCCACCTTTCTCCGAGTCACATTCTTTGAGCTCTATACGACACCATGGGTGAAAAAAATTTTTTTCATACAAAATTTTACAGGAGAGGGGTCGGAAATTTGAGACGTCACAGCTCGGCCGCCATCTTGTTTTTTTAATTTTTTTCACTTTTTCTGTTAATCGTTTACTAATTTCTACAATAATCCAAAATTTCAAAGAAATCGGTTGGAAAACAAAAGAGTTGCAAGATTCACGTCGGCCGCCATCTTGTTTTTCCGAAATGTCATAATTTTCCCCAACTCGAATCCCCCACCTGGACATATCTCCCCTACATCATTATATCGATTTCCGTCTCCTTCTAGGAGAACAACCCTGTCAATGAGTGAGTGAGTGAGTGAGTGAGTGTGTCAGTCAGTGGTAATCGAGCTATATATATTATAATTTTAAATTATATGGCCTCGAGAGTGATTAGGTGCTATAGGCTAATTTTTATTCGGGAAAAGCAAAGGGTTCCCGCGGGATTTTCCAAAACCTTATATCCACGCGGACGAAGTCGCGAGCTAAAGCTAGTACATATCGTATATATCGTAACTCATAAGCCATGATGTCACGGTAAGATAATAATATTAATTCACACAGAAGGTAAATAAAACTCCGCATTTTAGTTAATAACATAAATGAATTCAGTGATTTATAATCATGTAAGTATTTTATATACATAAATTATCTCAAAATCACTAAAGTCAACGTGTAAACAGCTAATTTCTCGGTTGTTTTACGCTTCATGTTTGCACGTTTGACAAAATCTTTTTAAACTCATACTATATTAATATACATAATTATTATATTCTGTGGCTCAACGACCGAATTCGATCATTGCGCAACGCAAGAAAACACCTTCGTACACGTGTTGTCGCTCGTCTACATAAAAGGAAGACTGGTACAAAATGCTTTAGTCCAGGCGCTCATTGTAACTTTTTGTCGCCGTGACTTTTTTGTCGCTGTCGCCCACGATGCACTCACTGTTTTAGGCCAGCCGCATGTCGCTGGGCGACAAAACGCGCTCATTCTTGAAATGGATTTCAAGTGTCGTCAGTTGCTGGAACTATTTGTCGCCGTATTGTCCCGTCTCTACAAGCGCACTTCCTTATTATATCTTCATAGCACTCCACTTGGCGACAAAAAGTTACAATGAGCGCCTGGCCTTATTGTGATTTTTTGTCGCCGTGACTTCTTTAGGTATTAATAGGTTACATCTTAATATAATAAATAAGCTAGTAAAAAGTTTAATTTGGAAAAAAAGAAAAATATTTTATTTTTTAACCATTCCGTAGAATGACCTAAATACTTAATCCAATTATATTTATAACTAGCGGTCGCCCGCAACTTCGTCCGCGTATAATTTCTGATTTTCTATGAGATTCTATAAAGATAAATTTTCCCGCTGCAAGAAGCCTATCGAAAAAAGTTCTACCGCTAGTAAAAACATTGCACCCAAGGATATCGCAATTTCACTGTATTTTTATTTTTGAAAATTTCGTCCTCTATTTAATCACACTCAAGAGGTGATTTTCTAAAGTAACTTATAGAGTATATTTTTATTATTTAAATCTACTAGCCAAGTTTCCGAAAGTTCACGAAAAACCGTTTTTCATGTCTTTGACTTCAAAAACATAAGATTTTCATATCCCCCATTTCAACCCTTTTAGGATGGATTTTCTCAAACCTTTTCGTTACTGGTGTCTAGACCCTAGAAACTCTAAAAAGAACCTACCTACCAAATCTATACTTATAAAAAGACTTGTTTTAAATAAAAATCATTACAGCTTTATATTCCAATTTCATCCCCTATTTTACCACCCATATAGGGGGATTTTTCAAAATAACCTATACAGGTTTTTATTATTTAGAGCTAGTCACCTAAATCCCGATTTTCAAACCTCAAACTTTAAAACATAGGACTTTCATATAACCTTCCAACCCCCATTTCAGCCCCTTAGGAGGGGATTTTCGTAAAAAAGTTCTTAACTGACACCTTCCCTCTGGAAAGATCCTACGTTTCAAATTTCAAGTTAAAAATAACAATAATTAAAACTTTCCTATAAAAACTTTCATCCCCTATTTTACCACCCTTAAGGGGGGATTTTCCAAAATAACTTGTACAAATCTTTATTATTTAAAGTTAGTAATCTTAATGCCTATTTTCATATGTCTAACTTCAAAAACTTTCATATAACCTTCGAAATTCCATTTCACCCCCTTAGGGGAGGATTTTCTCAAAACCGTTTCTTAGCTGACACCTACCCCCTAGAAATAACCTACATTCCAAATTTCAAGTTTGTAGGTTTTATAGTTCCTGAGATTTCGTGATGAGTCAGTGACCTTTCGCTTTTATATATATAGATTCTTTGACCTATGCAAATAAAGGTAGGTATTAGGACTTTTTAATTCTATCACCTATCTACCACAATACACGTAACCGAAAGTAAATAATGTCCCAATAAAATATTAAAAAGCTTTTATTTTAAGAAAACCTGCTAGAACATTTTATAAGAATTGAAGGCTAAGCTAAACAATAAATTGTTAAATAGATAAAATTTCAGCTTACATTTAAATAAACGAGGCTTTCGAGAAGTTTGTAACCTTGTCCTGTCCAGTGCCCATTGGTCAATTGGTCCAAGATCCCAGTGCCGCCAGACCTAAGTTATTTTCTCAGCAATTATTTGTGTACGATAGAGTACTGTTCGAATGTCCGTTCAGTATATGCGTACCAGTTAGATTGTGCCGACGGCCAATTTCCAGATACCAGGTGCTAAAGTTAGGTAAAAAATAGAATAACTTATCTTAAATTCTCAGGGCTGATTTTCATATATGTTTTAAAGAATATTGTAAAAATTAATAAATTAATACTGCCAGACGCTTACCGCCGGCGGTTACTTTAGCCAGACGCTTTGAAGCTCCCAAAAAAATATATAATTTAAGTTAACTTATATTCTCAGTTCTGATTTTTATACATGATACTCAGGGAACTATTGCGATATTATCTGTAAGCTGCCAGACCTATTGGAAGGGTCAAACATCCCCCCAGACACACATTATGCGTCCCCATATGTATGAGCGCTAGTGTGAGAGATAATATCATACTATAATATTATAAATGCGAAAGTGTGTTTGTTGGTTTGTCCTTCAATCACTCTGCAACAGAGCTATGGATCGACGTGATTTTTTGTCTGGGTATAGCTTAGGATCTAGAGAGAGAGAACTATTGCAATATCTTCTGCAAGCTATACCCAGGCAAAAAATCATGTCGATCCGTAGCTCTGTTGCAGAGTGATTGAAGGACAAACCAACAAACACACTTTCGCATTTATAATATTATAGTATGATGATATTATCTCTCACACACTTAAACAAGTGAATCATGTTCTAGCGCTCATACATATGGGGACGCATAATGTGTGTCTGGGGGGATGTTTGACCCTTCCAATAGGTCTGGCAGCTTACAGATAATATCGCAATAGTTCCCTGAGTATCATGTATAAAAATCAGAACTGAGAATATAAGTTAACTTAAATTGTATATTTTTTTGGGAGCTTCAAAGCGTCGGCTAAAGTAACCGCCGGCGGTAAGCGTCTGGCAGTATTAATTTATTAATTTTTACAATATTCTTTAAAACATATATGAAAATCAGCCCTGAGAATTTAAGATAAGTTATTCTAGTTTTTACCTACATTTAGCACCTGGTATCTGGAAATTGGCCGTCGGCACAATCTAACTGGTACGCATATACTGAAAGGACATTCGAACAGTACTCTATCGTACACAAATAATTGCTGAGAAAATAACTTAGGTCTGGCGGCACTGGGATCTTGCTCTAAATATGGGATTTAAAAATTATGGCTAGAGTATAGTATATTTTGAATGCTCTAAGGGCAGATCATACCTACACAAAATTTTTGACGTGATAACGTCTTATAAATCGATGAACACCGGCTGCACGCAAGAAAATGTGTCACGACTCACGTTCCGCCTGAGCTTGCGCGTGCAAGCGAGAGCGCGGAACAAGCGATAGAGGCACGATCGGCCCAAGCGTTTATGAGAGCGCCCGCCGCCGCGCCGCCCGCCAGGCGCCAGTCATCAATATTTCTTTATGACGTTATCACGTAAATTTATTGTCCGTAAATCGACTTTACAGACAACCAATTTTCGCTTTGAGATTTTTTTTACGGTTTCACACTTTTTTTTGATTACCATTATTTTTTCTAGGTCTCGGCTGGTATAACATAAAATACAGTTTAACGCTGGCTATGTTCCTAATATCCGCGATCATCGAACCAGTGGGCTACTCCTTCCTGCTGCCCGCCGCTAAATGTGACCTTCAGATGACGGACTCGCAACGCGGGTTCATTGGCTCCATACCTTACATTGGTATGACACTTAATTTTTCTCTGTCTCTCTCTATTTAGAATAACGCGGTGTCCTGCGTGAGCGACGAATATGACGCGACGCGACGTGACACGACATACGTCGCGTCTCGCCGAGACTGCCATATACCTAGGCCACAAGCAGGGTATGCCGTTGAGTTGATCGCGTTCGTCGCGTTCGCAGCGTCGCGCCGCGTAGTATTCGTCGCTCACGCAGGACACCGCGTAGAATAGAATATCGTTTATTCATTGCATCGACATGAAATTGTTTAATTTTGTATTTTGTAATTACCAAACATGTACAAAACAAGAAAAATGAAGAGACAAGGAAACGGTTATATCTCAGTCAATGACCCTTGGCAGTGAGAGGTTATCTATAAAAAAAAAAGGTATAAACAAGGTTGAGATTCATAATCCATCTATACACTTACCTAAGTATATAAAAGTAATGAAAGCTTTTGAAAGCGAGTTACCACTCACTGACTAATCACCAAATCGCAGGAACGATAAGCCTACAAACTTGGAAATTTCCTTCTAGAGCGTAGGCATCAGCTAAGAAACGGTTTTGAGCAAATTACCCCTAAGGGGTGAAATGAGGGTTAGAAGGTTATATGAAAGTATTATGTTTTTGAAGTATGAGACACGAAAATAGGTATACTTACGGTGGAACCACATTTATGAGGATCGATTCGGATTTTGCCTATAAAAAACTGTCATTTTCCATACATTCGTGTAGGTACGCATCGAAAAGCCGATTTGATCCGTACACTTTCTATGGAACTTGACAGTTTTGTATGGGCGAAATCCGAAACGATCCTCACAAATGTGGTTCCACCCTTAGGCGCCATTTTATAAAATTATCCTTTAAAGGTGGTAAATAGGGGATGAGTTTGTATGGGAATTTAAAAAAAATATTTTTTGAAAATAATAGGTAGGTAGGTACTTACTAACAGGATTAAAGTAAATTAAGATAAAAAAAAATTCTTTTCAAAAAACCGACTTCTAACGCCACTACAAAGTATAAAAATAATTTTAGTTTGTCCACGTTTGTTGAAGTCGGGCGGGCCTAAAATACAAACTATGAAACCGATGCGCGACGCTACACAATATGAGAGACTCGTTTGTAGAAGTCGAGCGAGCATCGCGAGTCGGTTTCATAGTTTGTATTTTAGGCCCGCCCGACTTCAACAAACGTGGACAAACTAAAATTATTTTTATACTTTGTAGTGGCGTTAGAAGTCGTTTTTTTGAAAAGAATTTTTATTTTAAGCTTTTAAGTGTAGTATCCTATGATTGAGGAGCTAGGACCTGTAACTCCATGATGTAGTCCATACTTGTTACCTACAATATCAATTCGTAATCGAAATTTCCTAAATCACCATAGTTTTAGGTGAGCAATATCTCTGCAGCATCAGGCTTGAGGATTTGAAGGTGAATATTTTTATGGGACCATTTCGCAAACATCCTCTGTCGATTAAAAAAAAATCACGCGAATCGGTCCAGTAATCCCGGAGAAATCGCTGGACATACATAGAAAAAAAAAATCGGCCAAGTGCGAGTCGGGCCTCGCTCTTTTAGGGTTCCGTTAAAAAGAATTAAATTAAAAGATTTCCATCTACCCACCTACCCATTTTAATTTAATTTTTTTAATTTAATTTAATTTTTATTATTTGTTGTTATAGCGGCAATAGAAATACATAATATGTGAAAATTTCATCTGTCTATCTATTACGGTTTACGAGATACAGCCCGCTGACAGACGGACGGACGGACGGACGGACGGACGGACGGACGGACGGACAGCGTAGGCTTAGTAATAGGGTCCCGTTGGTACCCTTTGGGTACGGAACCCTAAAAAAAAGATACCGGCCGAATTGAGAACCTCCTCCTTTTTGGAAGTCGGTTAAAAAAGAAAAAATATTCAGTATAATTTTTTATAGATTCTTTTAGCCGAAATTCGGTTAGGAGAACATTATTTCAATTCAAATCTTTATTCCCTTATTTGCAGGTATAGTCTTAACGTCCTTCCCATGGGGCTACCTCGTCGACACCCGCGGCAGGAAGTGGATGATAATCTACAGCTCAGTTGCTGCGGGCATCTTCGGTATACTCGCAGCTTTCATGCCTGATCTCATTAGTTTTACTATCTTCAAATTTCTATCTTCTCTATGGTGAGAAAAGTTTCAACAAGCTAAGCCCAAGTGTCGTAGTAAATATTTAAAACTAGATAGTAGGACTTTGCCCGTCTGCATTCAGGTTTTGTTTGAAAATCCCGCGAGGACTCCTTGATTTCCTGGAATAAAACGTAGGCTATTGATAATCTATGGAATACAAAGTAAATATATCTGTGTCTTTACAAAGATGGGTTCAGCGGTTAGATCATAATGCTTATTATTTTACAAAGGAACTCTAACAATTTCCGGGTTAAAATGTAGCCTATGTTATTCCTTGTATATAGGTATTATGCTATCTTTCATATGAATAATCTTCTTCTTCTTCTTCTTTATCAACCGATAGACGTCCACTGCTGGACAAAGGTCTCTTGCATGGACTTCCACAGGCCTCGGTCTTGCGCCGCCTGAATCCAGCGGCTCCCTGCGACTCGCTTGATGTCGTCGGTCCACCTGGTGGGGGGTCTGCCAACACTGCGCTTCCCGGTGCGGGGTCGCCACTCTAGCACCTTGGGACCCCAACGACCATCATGAATAATCTTACAGCAGAAATTACAGACGGTTACATAAGTTTTTTTATTCTTTTTAAATGTGCAGATATTAAAGAAAGGTATAAAATTAGTACTTGTATTTGAAAACTGTATCTACTACAATTTTTTCAGCTTAGCTTGCCCAGCTGCCGTGCCATATTCTTTCATCGGTGAAATATTGCCAGCAAGGTATAGAGATATTACACTATCAATCACCAACGCCATGCAAATATCAGGATCTGCATTTGTACCTTGTAAGCAATTTTAGTTTTATTTATTGTGGAATACTAGCTAGTAAATCCTTAGGCTGGACGCTATTGGCTATATCACCTGAGTTTTAGCGCATACAATGGTGAAGGAAAATATCGTGAGTAAACATACTTGCCTGAGAATTCTCCATAATATGTTCTTAAAGGTGAGCGAAGTCTGCCTCAATTGGCCAGCATGGTGGACTCTCTGCTCAGTAGTAGATCACCGGCCGGTGATCGGTTGAGTTGAAGGAAATGAATACATAATCTTTTGACATTTTCAGTGTTGGCGTGGGCATTTTTGCCGCTCGATTTCCGAGTTAACTTTGGCTTGTACGAGTTCCGACCTTGGAGGCTGCTCGCCATTGCATACTCGAGCTTTTTCCTCATAAGTGCCGCTATGATGTCATACGGTCCGGAAAGTCCCAAATACCTGATCTCGCAAGGCAGACATGATGAATCGCTGGAAGTCTTGAAGAAGATATATTCGGCCAACAAACGTAAACCAGCTGAATATTATCCGGTAAGGAGTTCTGATTGTTCACTGTTGTCTTTCGTGCACGCATGGAATAAGGTTTTTTGTTAATTTTAAGGAAACCCTTCGTTTTTGCAAGCTTCAACCTCAGCCTCACCAGGTTGTTGAACTTTATCCTTGCAAAAAATTACGAACTGCTCTGTTGCTGAGTGACACACATTAGTAGTGACTTACTACAATATTATGTTTGTACCTACTCAATGCGATTTACCTACTTACCTACTTTTAGTGAAATAGTAGCTTTTATATTAAAGGACAAGCTCGCCCTTGACTGTGATATCAGTTATCACTTATCACCCTATGCTAAGATGCGGTCTTGATTCTAGGTAAAAAGATTGAAATTGCCGGAGAAGACGGAGAAAGAAAATCCTTCCTTCATCCAATCTCTGGTGAAACAAACAGTCCCTTTGCTCAAACCGCCGTTTTTGAAATGGATGGCGTTAGGCGGCACGTTATTTTTCGGATTATTTTCAACGTAAGTTATTTTTATGTCTTGGCCTGCCTTCTAAGAACAAGGTAAGTTTATAATACAATAAAACTGTAACTGGACGAATTCTGTGTTTGAAAATTTTAATTGGAGGACGCTTTATTATCGATATTGAGCCCAAAACAATTTTTTTAAATTTTGTGTCTGTCTGTATGTCTGTCTGTACCTTGGCCGCGCATCACGCTGAAACTACTGGACGGATTTAAATGAAACTCGGCATGGTTTATGTTCATACTACAAGGTAAAACATAGGATACTTTTTATCTCGAAATTTAGCACGGTTCCCTTAGGAGAGGAGAGGAGACCGAAGTTGAGAAAGCATCACCTAACTTATCAATTATCATAGGTAGGCTAGGTTAGGTTAGTGAAAACATTGAATTATTATTACTAACGAGTGAAAACGGGCATCTGTACAAATCGTCTTGTTGACCGAGCGAAGCGAGGTCTCTGAGTCTACTAGAGTGAATTTGCACTTGTCCGTCCGTCCGTCTGTCCGTCCGTCCGTCCGTCCGTCCGTCTGTCAGAGCCTTATAACTTTTGAATTACTGAACGTAATTACTTCAAATTTAAATATAATATGTAAACTGATGGCCTCCAGCCGAATATTGCATAAAAAATTATAAAAACCTTTATTTCAGGGGGGCTCTCATAGAAGTGAATGCGAAGAAAAATATTTTTTGTTGCCTTTCATTGGCTTGCAATATATCTTTTTAAAGAAAATTTTAAACAGAGTACAAAAATTTTTTTTTATTTTTCCCTTAAAATTGACGAAACTTTCAAAGTGGAGATTTAATACGCTCGCTTGAAGACGCTCTCTAGCAAAATCAGCTATGTATTTTCAAGCTGAACTTATTTTTTTATTTTACTTGTATCCTGTACTTGAACAACAAATACTAAAATTATATGAATATTATAAAGAAACGAGATTTTTTAATTTTTAATGGGCATCAGCAATTTTCACATAGCTTCACAATAATGCTAATAGATGGCGCAGTCATTAACTATTCCATGGAACTAGGAGTTACGACTACGATCTATCCCAAAAACAGTTTTGCGTCGACCATTATTATTTAGGTACATAATAATTATAATAACATATTATTCAATTAAAATTATTCTTTAGTTAAATATCAAACTTCAATAAACTATTAATTACTAAATTTTGTATACTTTCTATTCGCGTCGATAGATGACGATTTGTACAGATGCCCGTAACCCGTTTTCACTCGTTAGTACCTACATAATATTTCAATGTTTTCACCTACGTTCTCTAACCTTTACGGGCTACCTATGATAAGTTAGGTGATGATTTCTGTCAACTTCTTTATCACGATCCTGTACGGGACACCTAAAAGGACATTGGGACGGATGTTAGGACTTAGGATTGTATTTAGGAGCTACCTACGTAAAGAGACTCCTACTTAGGGGATGATTTAGGTATGTTTGGTGAAAACGGGCATAATAATAATGTCAGTTTTGGTCATCATGTATCGATTGAATGAATAATAATGGCATATCGTTACCGCAAGGTCTCAGTTCGGGGCGAACCACTAGTATATTTTCTATTCGTGTCTCTATCAACACGAATAGAAAATATACAAAATGTAGTAATTAATAGTTTATTGAAGTTTGATATTTAATTAAAGAATAATTTTAATTGAATAATATGCTATTATATGTAACTATTAGTACTTGTTATACAAAATAAAAATGGTCGACGCAAAACTGTTTTTTGGGCTAGATAAACGTAGTCATAATTCCTAGTTCCATGGAATAGTAGTGACAGCGCCATCTACTAACATTATTGTGAAGCTTTGTTGAAAATTACTGATGCCCATTAAAAATTAAATAATTTCGTTTCTTTATAATATTCATATAATTTTAGTATTTGTTGTTCAAGTACAGGATATAAGTTTTTTTTTCCTGATACTGAGTACCAAAGTGGTGCTCAATTCGATTACAATCTAGCCTAACTTAGTTGGCTAATGAGTAATTTTAGTTTAACCTAAACTTATAAATTATTATCTTAAATACTAAGAGATTGTCCAATGACACATCTTAGTTTTTCTTGATAATAGTTTTTAGAGACACTTTGTTCATGTGTTCTTTCAGGCAGCACTAACTATCACTATTTCACTATTCACTATTTAATTTAACTGTACATCAACTCAAAAGGCTTTGTTCGTTTTAATCGTCTCACTAGCTCTGTTACGTCAAGCAGCTGGATTGCTTCAACGTTAACATGATGGTGAAGCCGTTTATCGTGGGCTTTTGTCGACGAATTCAATTTTCAGGTCCCGATGAATGTCGTCATTTCTGATGTACCAAGGAGCTTTCACAATATTCCTCAGTACTTTGTTTTGGAACCTTTGTATAATTTGAATATTAGTCTTTTTGGTACAGCCCCAAAGCTGTATTCCATAGGTCCAAACCGGCATCAGGACTGGTTTATATAAAATTAACTTGTTGTGTATTGATAGTGAGGAATGTCTTCCCAGTAACCAATACAACTTTTTATACTTTAGGATATAAGTGAAATAAAAAAATAGGTTCAGCTAGAAAATACATAGCCGATTTTTACATAGCCGATTAGCCCCCATTTCGTCAATTTTAAGGGAAAAAATTTAAAAAAAAAAGATATTTTTACTCTCGGCTCCAAATTATCTTTAAAATGATATACTGCAATCATATGCAATTACATAAAAAATATTTTACTTCGCATTCGCTTATATGAGAGAGAGAGAGTTTAAGCAATATTCGGCTGAAGGCCATCGGTTTACATATTATTTTTGAATTTGAAGTAATTACGTTCAGTATTTCAGAAGTTATAAGGCTCTGACAGACGGACCTACGGACAGACGGACAGACGGACAGACGGACAGACAGACAGACGGACGGACGGACAAGTGCAAATTCACTCAAGTAGTCTCACAGACCTTCGCTACGCTCGGTCAAAAATTTAGTCAGGAATTTGAAATTTCTGTATATTATGTACTATATTGTGTATTTAAACAACAAATACTGAAAACACCGATTTATGATGCGGTTTTTAAGTAATTGTGGCCAAAACAAACGAGCATTTTCCCCATATGCTAATTTAGTACTATCTAAGAACTAAGATATTTAAATATCTAGTTAGACTAGAAGTGATTTGGGCATATGTACGGAACCCTAAAAGAACGAGACCCGACTCGCACTTGGCCGATTTTTGAACGTACGTTCGTTGTCTTGTTACCTTGTTTCTCGTTATCTTGAAGCCGCGAACTGTAGCACTTTAGCATGACTGCATGTTTATAAAGTTGCATATACTGGAAATTTCCATAAAACTAAGTTCAATAATATTAAACAACATCGCCAAAAGGCAAAGTTGAATTCAAATTACTCGAAAAATTGAGAAAAAGTGAGCAAAACCTCTGTGTTTTTAGTAGGTACCCGGCACTAATTATTTATTGGGCAATTTATTTTGCCAAAATTTTATGGACCTGATTACTTTAATGATTGGTAGCGCTTTGCCTCGAAGATCTGTTTTAAAGATCTTTTCCAGATTGTACCAAAAAAAATACCGCTAAATTGAGAAAGAACCTCCTCCTTTTTGGAAGCCGGTTAAAACACAAATCTCGGAAGGATATTCAGAACATACCTAATAAGCTTTCTAACTTAGAGATGGAAAGAAACCGTAATTAATCATATCTTTTGTTTCTTTTCTTAATACATAATATAATGTATGTACCTGCTAAGAAGAGGATCCTTCCGCTGGTTAAATAGGTAATTCCAACGATCACCTTCATGAGTAATTCTAGTAAGTTTATCTCGAATGCGCCCTATCCAAAGATGTTTTTTATCCTTACTCTATATAGGTAGCTACCTAATATTAAAAAGCCGGCCAAGTGCGAGTCGGACTCGCGCACCGAGGGTTCCGTATTCCAAAAGTAAAAGTAAAACGATAATATATTAATTTGCTTATTTATCGTTAACTTTGTTTGTAAAGGTTTATTGTTAATATAAAAAAAAATATGCTAGTTAGAGCGTTGATTTTATTTTTCCTGTAAAATATACATAAACCTCTATTGACTATAATTATTTCAGATTTTTCGATTGGTAAACTTCGGAGATAAGGGGGGGGGGGGACGGTATTTTTTTCGACATTTTGGCCGATTACTCAAAAACTATTATATATATAAATAAATAAAAAACTGTTTTAGAATGCACAAGTTAAGGCCTTTCATATGATACCCAACTCGGTATAATTATCTTACTTTGAAATTTCAAACCCCTGATTTTCCCCCTTTTTTAATTAAATTTAAATAATTTTCGCGTTGATTTTATTTTTCCTGTAAAATATACATAAACTTCTATTGACCATAATTATTTCAGATTTTTCGATTGGTAAACTTCGGAGATAAGGGGGGGGGGGGGGCGGTATTTATTTCGACATTTTGGCCGATTACTCAAAAACTATTATATATAAAAATAAATAAAAAACTGTTTTAGAATGCACAAGTAAAGGCCTTTCATATGATACCCCACTCGGTATAGTTATCTTACTTTGAAATTTCAAACCCCCAATTTTCCCCCTTTTTTAATCAAACTAAAATAATTTTCGCGTTGCTTTTATTTTTCCTGTAAAATATACATAAACCTCTATCGAGCATAATTATTTCAGATTTTTCCATTGGTAAACTTCGGAGATAAGGGGGGGGAACGGTATTTTTTTTCGACATTTTGGCCGATTACTCAAAAACTATTATAATATAGAAATAAATAAAAAACTGTTTTAGAATGCACAAGTAAAGGCCTTTCATATGATACTCCACTCGGTACAGTTATTTTACTTTAAAATTTCAAACCCCCGATTTTCCCCCTTTTTTAATAAAACTAAAAATAATTTTCGATTTTTCTTTATTCCAATGATATTGGGCTACTATTATACACAATTATGCCAAATTTCATGTCGATAGCTTTAATAGTTACTGAAATAATCGACTGTGACAGACGGACGGACGGACGGAGAAAGTCTCACCATAAGGGTTCCATTTTTACCATTTTGATACGGAACCCTAAAAATGCGAAAGTGCGTCTGTTTGTTGGTTTGTTGATCTATTCTTCAATCACGCAGGAACGGAACAACGGATCGACGTGATTTTGATGGATTAGGACTTGGAGAGTGGTACCGTAGAAGTGCATTTACGGAAGGAGTTTTGAAATTCTTTCCAGAACCCTTTCTGCTAAATCCTCGCGGATGCGCAAGCATCACAAGTCATCAATATTCAAATAAGAGACAAACTTCATTTGTATGGGGTATGCTCCAGCGTGAATTTCTTGTGGAAAAATAATTTTATGAACAGAAAAAGTGAAGGCTATAAATTCTGAATGATAATATTATGTTTTGCAAGACTTTTTGCAGGCTTCTTTTTTGTAAATAGGTACCTACAACAGAAAATAAAATATTTTCGAGTTGGTTAGTCTTTCCTTACCGTATCCTTTGTATTTAAATAAAACCTTTTATTTTTTAGCTTGAACGGTCTCTATATGTGGTTGCCAGATGTCTTAAACAGGGTCTTGTCTGGCAACGGCGAAGGTTTGACTGCGTGTGGAGTGATTGCCCAAAGGCTTAATGAGGTAGGTATTTATACCTAATCATAATAATTAGCGGGTAGCCAATTTCTTCAACGTCGAGTGACGTTTAATTGAGGTTTAAATTAGGTGTTCTGACAGTTTTTGCATTGAAAATCTGCCAAAATATCTTTACCTATTCCGCAATTAAACGTTATTCAACGATGGTGAAATCAGCACTTATATTTAATTTTTTCTGGATCCATGCCAGTTTTCATAATATTTTATTTGGAACTTACACATGTACAAAGCAATCAAGATAAAAAAAGGATTTAGAAGGCATTTTATATTTCTTACTCAAGTTTACGTCCAAGCAAGACATAGACTTATTATATTTGCTACATAGTCAAAGATGCAAGAGACCTTTGTTCAATAGTCTAGAAATGTATTGGTTGATAAAGAAGAGCAAAGAAGATATCAATTTGATAAGTTTATCTATTCTAGTGTTCTAGTTCCATGTCAACATGAAAAGGACATACTAAGTTGCTTAGGCCCGCTTGCAGAGACGCCGGGTTTGGCTTAGCCCAGGAATAAATTTTTAATTTTGACAGAAGCTTTAAACGAAATCTGTCAAAGCTGGAGCTAAAAATTTTTAAAAGTATAACCCTAAACCCGACGTTTCTGCAAGCGAGCCTAAGGGGAATTGCTATCGCTATAACAACAAATAATAATAAAATAAAGTAAAATAAAGCCGGCCAAGTGCGATTCGGACTCGCGCACCGAGGGTTCCGTACTCCAAAAGTAAAAGTAAAACGATAATATTATATTAATTTGCTTATTTATCGTTAACGGTATTATTTTCGACATTTTGCCCAATTAATCAAAAACTATTGTAGATAAAAATAAATAAAAATCTGTTTTAGAATGTACAGGTAAAGGCCTTTCATATGATACTTACCCCACTCGGAATAGTTATTTTACTTTGAAATTTCAAACCCCCGATTTTCCCCCTCTTTTAATAAAACTAAAAATAATTTTCGATTTTTTTTTATTCCAATGATGTTGGGCCACTATTATACACAACTATGCCAAATTTCATGTCGATAGCTTTAATAGTTACTGAAATAATCGACTGTGACAGACGGACGGACGGACGGAGAAAGTCTCACCATAAGGGTTCCATTATATTTAATTCCTACCCTAACGCAGTGGGTGTACGGGTCAATACGAATTCCCCGTGCACCCACTGGTGGGAGAAGCCGGTGGGTGCACGGGTTGTCGGCCTCCATTTTTACCATTTTGGTACGGAACCCTAAAAATTAAACTGCATCGAAACCTCTTTAATTTTTTACTTTATTTTCTTATTATTTGTTGTTATAGCAGCGATAGCACAACAAACAAAACAGAAAGAATAAAACAGAAGTTTTCTGTTTTTGCTCGATCGTAATTGCTGGTGTTAAATCTTGCACGATGGTACGGACCCGTTGAGCGGGTCCGACTCGCACTTGGCCGGTTTATTTATTTATTTTAACTTTCTTCCAGACGGCTGTGCTGAACCCAGAATGCGACGACTCTATTACCCCCATAACGTTTTTGATAAACACAGTCGCCACCATTTCTTGTGCTATAATTGCTATTGGAATCAGTAGTACGGTTAAATTTTTGGGAAAGAAAACCCTGCTCATTTTAGTCTACTTCATCATCGGCGTGTTTTGTGTATCGATCAATTTCGTCACCCAAGACGTATTGTTCGCGATACTGCTCTCGTCGCTACCTCTCACGGGACTTGCGATTGGGCCTGTAAATGCGTTTGCTGTGGAAATCTACCCTACGAATTTGAGGTAAGTCGGTACTGAGACATGATTTTTATTTCAATTTTCCGAATTGCCGAATTTTCTATTTTTGACATTTCCAGTGGCTACGGTAAACAATGGAAAGTTGTTAACTAAAAATTGTTAGCAAGTGAACGATAGCAACCGAGATAGAGAATAGCCCCCTAATGAATATTACTGTTTTTATTAAGAAACTAGAATCTATTTAGATGATGGCTGCGACCTCATCCGCGTGGATTAAAGTTTTTTTCCCGCAGGAAATTTGTAATTTTTCCGGGATAAAAGTAGCCTATGTTTTCCTCCTGGGTATGAGTTATCTCTATTCCAAATTTCAGCCAAATCGGTTCATTCGTTATGGCGTTAAAAAGTAACAAACATCCATGATCCATCCATCCATACTCACAAACTTTCGCATTTTTAATATTATAGTACCTAGGAATAGGATTATTTCGGTGTACCTATCTACTTAAAAATTCTACTTAGGCATAATTTTTTTTTGTTGCAGGGGTATGGCAATAAGTCTGTCGATGATGGTCGGGCGCATAGGTTCCATAGTTAGCACGAATATCGCCGGGATACTCATTAACGTCGCTTGCGAAGCCACCTTCTATCTCTTTGGAGGGATGTTGATATGTATGTTCTTCACCTCACTTCTTGTATAACCTTCAAGTCTTGTTTAACAGGCGTCGTATCAACCGATAGACGTCCACAGCTGGACGTTCCTAGGTCATGTGACCAACAAAAAGTATCGCGAAAAATCACCCTAGATCAAAGAACCGATAGAACAGTGGACTGAAATATAAAAAGACGACCCGTTACAGAATAGGTAACTAACTGTTTCTAGTAGGTACCCACTCTTAGCACAAGCTTAACGCTTAATTGGAGGGGAGAGTGGAGACACAGAAAATAAAAATACCTATATCAGGACAATATACATCATTAAATATACATTATAGTGCAATTAACAAACACAAGTGTAAATTGAAAATTGAAAATAAGTAGGTACTATGATATGATATCAATTGACTATGTACGATATAAAATTCATACCTGACATCTTGTAACCCAGTTGTCTGCTCCATCATTGGATCCTCCTCATCGATCCTCGATCATCATCATCTATCTAATCATTGAGACCATTCTAATGAACCCAAACACACTAAGTATAGGTAACTGTTATAAGTTGCTGAGGACGGAGGAGTTGGGTATCCAGCAGACTACTTGATGCTGTAACATCAGCTCAAGGTTACCATGCCTTGGAAATAATCCGAAGTAACAGTAGATACACCTTTCAACTCAAACACACCAGTGAAAGTTTGTAAGACCAGTAGGAAATGAAATACTTCATAAACTGTAGCTAAGATCCACCTTGATTACGTTAGCTTTCAAAGAGAAAAAAACCGCATCAAAATCGGTCCATTGGGTAGGCTGCTACGAGGGAACAGGCAGACACACAAATACACAGATACAGCTTATAACAGCCGTCTTTTTTGTCGGGGGTTAAAAACAGTGGTGAATGTAGAGATACCTGTTACCTTCCTGTTCTATTTCAATATATTTTTGTAGTGCCTACTTTTATACATCATCATTAGCAACCCATCAACGGCTCACTACTTAGCGCAGGTCTCCTCTCAGAGAAGGGTTATAGGCCATAGTCCACTACGCTGGCCCAATGTGAATTGGCGGACTTCACACACCTTCAAGAACATTATGAAGAACTCTCAGATGTGCAGGTTTCCTCACGATGTTTTCCTTCACCGTTGAAGCAAGTGATATTTAATTGCTTAAACGCACTTGACTCCGAAAAGTCAGAGGTGTGTACCCGGGATCGAACCTGCGACTCCCCGAATAGGAGACCACAGTCCTAACAACTAGGCTATCACTGCTTTTATACTTAGGTATATTTGGGTGAATAGGTACATGTCTAAAGATTAAATTTTTCCTCAGTTTGTTCCGCCCTTTCGTTGCTGCTACCAAGATCGGAAAACAAACCTACCGAGAAGATAACAGATGACGTCACTCATCTATAACGAGTAAAACAGTGATAAAAACTTTTGTTAATCTCTTAATTTACCAAAGCCTTTAATAGTTAATTAATAAAAAATTTTTACACAAACTTAATTGTTCCTTTTAATATACCTAGAGTAGGTACCTAACTTCCTAAATCCTATCGTTTGCCTCAACTGCATCGTTGGTCTAGTGCAGGGATTCTCAAACTATTTTGGGCAAGCGACCCCTTTTCCAAAATAAACTGATACCTCAGACCCCCATAGCCAAATTACTTTAAAAATTCTCTAGTTTTTTCCTATTGATACAAAATACTTACCAATGTAAAAACTTTGGGGTTGGTTAAGTAAGAAAACTTGACGTCATTTTCTCATCTAAATTTAACAAAATAAATAGACATAAAATTCAGTAAATCCGAGTTTTTAATTTTGTACGAAGTTGTGCACGCTTATCGACTTGTTGAGTTTTTAAAAGTACCTACAACTAAAATATTAGTCATTCTTATAAAAAGTTGGTACACGTAACACAACTTATTATACAGTATCTTGAAAGTTTCAAATAAGAACATTTTTGTTAGTCAATAGGGGTCGACTTTTAGACCTCGTCGACCTCCAAAATCAGTTTTCGTTTATGTCGACCCCTGGAAAACCGATTTCGATCCCAAGGGGTCGATATCGACCAGTTTGGGAATCCCTGGTCTAGTGGTTAGCTTAGCATGTTCAACTGCTCATGACGAGCTCCCGGGTTCGATTCCCGGGTCGGGCCAGTAAATGTATAGGAATTTTCTGTCAAGAAATTCTCAGTACTAGTCCGGAGTTAGGAAGTTGGCGGTGATTTACCCCCATCTCACGGAGAGCACGTAAAGCCGTCGGTTCTGCGCCTGATCTCTCTTCGGTCGTGTCGGATATCTGGCCCATTGGCCTATGAGAGTGAGCGAATAGAGAGTGTACCTGTGTTTGTGCACACACTTGTGCACTATAATATCTCCCGCGGATGGCTCATCTCTGAGGAGAATGGCCGCCGTGAACGGACATTATTATTATTTTTTGCCTCATTTAAAGTGAATTTTAGGTGGTTACCTAATTAGTAGTTAAGTACCTACATAAAAATTATTCTAGCATATGTCTAGCATGGATGGTAACCGGTCGTTGAACAAAAGTTGTTTCGAAGGTTGTTACTTGTTGGCATTTTAATATTTTCCGTAGACCACAGAATATATACCGATAAATAAAAAAAGTGTGTGTCAGCTTCGGCCTCCGACGCACGACTGGAGTTTACGCCAATCAATCAATCACGTGGGGATCACTCGCGCCCGCAAGGGCGCGGGTGAGGCATGATCAGGGCATGGCCCCCTGCATGCGGTTTCTATCGCCTGCCGTCAATACGGCAGGGACTTTGGGTCGGTCTAGGAGTTTACGCGCGACGGCCGACGCTATATCCTTCTCTATGCGCGCGACTCGGGTCCGAGCGCGCCCCGACCTACTTTCGCTTCGGGGACCCGATCGCTACGCGCTCGGCTACCCGAAGCGAAAGCTCTTTCGCACGAAAACCAACCTTATTTACTCAACGTTAGGGTAGAAATTTCAACGTTGTGAAAAACGTAACAGAAAAACGTAACGAGGTCATTGATAAATTGATTTCACTGCACGGATTTTTCTCATACGGGCTGCTAAAATCGATTCTTAAGGAGTAAACTCCAAAAAAATAATCACCAAAGCTTTAGTAGGCAGGTAGCTGTGTTTTTCATCTTTATTATCATCATTGATTTATTTTCAACCATCCAGTTCAGATCCAACCAGTTTAACAAGACCTGCAATATAGATATCTTCATCGTATTAGATAGGTACAAGCTGATGCACCGTGCACGCGATTTCGTTTGCCTGCCCGCGCTATTAAAAATCCGGCTATAAAAATAAAAAAATAAAATAAAAATGGCCGCTACCTCCTGTCGCGCTTCCCCTCACTGCACTTCAAGTCAGAGTGATGTCAGACCCGCGTAGTACAATAACAACTAACAACGTTGTTGTTGTTGTTGACCGAGTGAAGCGAAGGTGGCGAAGGTCTCTGATCTACTTGAGCGAATTTGCACTCGTACGTCCGTCCGTCTATCAGAGCGTTATAACTTCTGAATTACTGAACGTAATTACTTCAAATTATTTAAACAATCAAATTAAGGAAATCAAATACCTATGTAAACTGATGGCCTTCAGCCGAATATTGCTTAAAAAGTTATAAAAATCTATAATAATATTCAGGGGGGCCTCCCATAGAAGCGAATGCGAAGTAACATATTTTTTATAGCGTTACGTCAACGTTACGTAAAGGTTGCGGTTTATCATTTTAAAGGTAATTTGGAACAGAGTACTAAAATATTAATTTTTAAATTTTTTAACCCCCTTAAAATTGACGAAATGGGGGGCTTTCAAAGTGGAAATTGAATTGGACGCTAAAAATCAAAATCGTCAGAAACTTATGCATTATTTGAGATATATATATCTATATATATAAAAGAAAGTGGTGTTAGTTACACTATTTATAACTCAAGAAAGGATGAACCGATTCGGCTGAAAATTGGTGGAGAGGTAGCTTAGCACCAGGAGACGGACATAGGATACTTTTTATCCCGTTCGACCGCGTTTCCTTCAAGTCACTATAAAACGTGGTATAACAAAAACGCATCTGACATGGAATAACAAAACGCAAATGACAGTGGAATAACAAAACGTAAATGACAGCTTGTACGCGCATCGTCTAAACGCACAATAAGAGAAACTGATATGTGCATCGTCTAAACGCGTCATAAGTGAAACTGACGTTTTGTGTCTATGTTCCATAGTTTCTTCTTACACTCTGTGACAATGAAAGTGAATCGACAATTTTCAATACGAGAATTTTGTACAAGATAATTTAGATGTCGAAGCTAATTATTAAAATGTTAACCAATAGTTAATTCAAGAAATACACATAAATATTAAAACTATGTGCGTTTGATATCGCCCACTAAAGTGTCCCTAAGTCCTCAACACAGCTAAACGTAATTTTGTCTTTGGTTGTAAAAAATTTGACAATTGTAAAAAGTGTTATAATAAAGCATTACTGATATTATAAATGCGAAAGTGTGTTTGTTTGTTGGTTTGTCCTTCAATCACGTCGCAACAGAACAGCGGATTGATGCGATTTTTTGCATGGGTATAGTAATGGATGTAGTAGTGGTTCCTCAGACCGGGAGAGCTACTTTTCGGATAGGTAATGAAAGAGTTCCCGCGGGATTTTTAAAAACTAAATCCATGCGGACGAAGTCGCGGGCATCAGCTATATCTATACTTATAAAAAGACCGTCTAAGGCAAAAACGGACAACGAAAAACCATTGAACAACCAGCAAGAACTGAAGATTCTTCGAGCTGAACCCATTTATCGGAGCCTGCAACATTTTAGAGGTCTAATCCGAAAGAAGTAAGCCCGTTCCTACTATTTTCCTAGGCATTTTATCCTATTTTGAAACCTTGTGGTTAGTGAGCTTAAATAGGTTAGGTAGGAATAAATCTTAGTATTCTGGGTGTCTATCTAGCTTTTTGCGTAGGCACTATATTTAATTACACATTTTAACGAGTATTAGTGCTTATCTAGCGATTAAAGCGTAAGCACAATACTAAATTATTACAAAAACAATCTAATTATAAAGTGTTTGTCTAACAGTTACTACAGAAGCATATTGGTTTGATTTCTATACATTTCAGTAACTTAGCATAATATTAAGCAAATACATAGCATTGAATAGCTACCTTGTTTGCCAACAACTAACAAATTACCAACATAAACAAGTGTTGCCACACTGAAAGAATTGCCACTTCAAAAATTCATTTAACACCGTCTTTTTTATAAAATCATGACATTCGGCCATCCGATATCGTGCAGCCTCCGGCGCACATACCCTACTAAAATCTGGTAACCGCATACCTTACATACATAGATATAGATATATCTATATATCTATATGATACACAAAACCGTTTAGCTGGAATGTTGCACTTTAACACTGTATTATCAACATGCATTAGAATAACAACATAAAATAATATCCATAATTTTTTTGTTAATATACCCACACTACATTTCAACTAAATTGATCATCCTTTTGTATATGTATAACCTAATTTTTGATCATGACATTCGGTCGTAATTCTCACTGGACTTATTTTATTGTGAATCAGATTCGAAACTAATTATCTTTACTAAGCTTGATCATTATTTTAATATTAAGAATTACTCTAGCACTACCCAATTAACACCAATTTCATATTACACACTACACTTATAGTTATAGAAACTTTAGAACCACAGAACATAAACTCTCTAACGAGAGGTTTAGACCTATCTAAGAACTATCTCGTGCTACGTGAAACAACTACTCATCGTAGCTTAGCCAGCACAGTCTCTAAGATATTTTAGGAGCGAGGTTAACCCAACTCATTCAATCCTTGTCATTTTATTATAAAAATGTCATTATCTCACTCAAAATCCAATCTTCAGACTAAATATCTCAAGACTAAAAATTCAAAAATTTAATTTATTCACAAATTCAACCCTAAACCTTTTCATTTCATTCAAATCTTTATTCGTTCTATTAACCTCAACATAATTTTTAGTTAAAGTTTCTTTTAACTATCTGTCAATTACAAACTAAACTCTGCATTCATAATCTCTGTCTAGTCAATTAGACAATAATATTAAGTACTTAAATTTTTAAGTTTTAAATTAAAAGTTCTGGTTCGAAATACCGCAACCTAGCGGGAAGAACCAGTAAAAATACCGCAACAAATATTTACTAATTAAGTCATTTTTTTATTACTATTACGCTGTTTCTTTTCAATCATGTTACTGAATATGGTATACTGACTATTCACTTAAATACCATCTTGAAATCGGAAATCAATTAAGTGACTCACTCACTTCGAAAGCAAACTTACTTCACCTTGGTTTGGTCTTCTTTAAGAAAATTCCAATAATATCAAATTATCTCTTATTTATCCTAAAACAGTAGTTTATCCCACCACCACATTCGTGAATGCGGTGCCATCAGTTCTGTATTATCGAGTATTGCAGTCTACGAATTTATAAAAATATCACGCAATAATTTCTCTTTTCAAAAAAAATGTTTTACCTGACAGATTTACTGGCTACAACCCAGAACTTGTATCAAATAATTAATTATTTTATTCATTTCTTTAAACAATGTTTTCATCTTAAAATTGCTTATTTATAAAACATTCATTATCAAATATTTAAAAAAAAAATCATTCACAGTCATCTAAATAGTAATTTAAATAATATAAAATTTATTATTCATCCAAAAAATATAGTCAACAAGAAAATAATATATCTATATAAATCTAAAATAAACAATCACTAATTTGTATTAAAATAACCAAATAATCGGCAATCAAAGCAATTAATTTGTTCGTTAATGGTAAACGGTTCGAATTCTGAGAATCCATCCCTAATATTACTAATGACGTTCATCTCTGTTTCAAGCAGTCGCAATATATATTTTTTTATTCGCAGGTGATCTCAAAATCTCTAGCTACTAATCAACACTGAACTTGATTGCTAGATCCTTTAAAAAAAAAAAAGGCAATACCTAGATATACCTAACTATATCCGTCCCTATCGATTTGTAATGTACCTGACGAACGACCTCTCAAAATCACCATTCCTTCATTTCTATAACTTTATGCTTGTTGTCAGCGAAACTCTCTTTTTACCATACCAATTACTAAATCAGATTGGAAATGTTCAGAAAAATCTTTCGTTCACCGCATTATTGCCTATGAAACTCACTACCTCAGCATATTAAAGACACAATACACACTTTCAAATTTAGAGTGAAGCAGCACTAGCTTTCTTAATGTACTGTATAGAATTATAATTTTTATAAAAATGTTTATGAAAATATTTATGTATTTTTGCGTATTTATGGTTTATTATATAATTTATTTAAAAAAAATTTAACTTCATTGGATAGAATGTTATTGTACTACCATGTACATCTGTTAGAAAACCAAAGAGTTTAACATCGCTGCAACGGAACATAATAACCGTTAGAAAAACTACGCGAGCCCTCACAAAGCTCAGCTTTTTGCTAATATATTATTATAGTATATAATTATATAAGGATGTACATTTTATACCCATGCACCACTTTTAATTTCACCTCTCACTTTTGAGCAAGATGAAAGAAATCTCCACATAGAGATAAGCTTCACCTTTGTTCAATTCATCTGATAATAGATTTTAAGAGATTTTTTTTTCTTGTACATAAATAATAAAAATAACATAAATATATTCAAATTCAATCCAAATCCAATTCAAATTAAGTATTTATAAAATTAATGATATTATCGTTCAAAACTTCCATGAAGAGTTTCTTTTTAAAATATTATCTTTTAAATTTCTACTACAGGCGCAAGTTGACGTTCAATGCGTTGAAATATTTATTTATAAATAAATAAATAATCTGCTTGCCTATCTTTTTAGAACCAATGCTGGAATTTTTTTAAATATGCGTCAACTTGTGGGCACTTTCATTAAATAGTTCATAAACACACACATTAACTTTCTCTAAGAAAGGTTTAAGAATGCCACTAATAAAGTATTTTTTTAATGCCATTAGCACAGTTAAATACAAGTAGATCTAAATCAAGACAAGATAATTTTAAGAATAAGACAAAATAACATTAGATATAATTCCAAGTATTGCACAATATTTTGCTCCAGTTTACCTTCGTAAGTGTATTTTAACCTACTCGTATGTTTCTTCAGTTTCAATCTGTCATTAATCATTATACGTAAGTATACGATACAACTGTTTATTTATTTTCCCTAAGAATAATCGTAATTTTCATCGCAATAAATTGGTAAATCGATCACCAAATTGATTTACAAGAATTATAAATAATAATCAATAATTCATGATTAAAACCTCGTCAATATACCCCGCCTATCGTACCCGTAATGAATATCCTCAAAACACAAAAGTTTCATCAACTCACAAAGAAACAGTTCATTAGAATATATTTATTATAACATTCTTTATCAAAGAAAAGTTCATATTCATCATATTCATCAACTTATTATTACAAATATTCATAATGAAATATTAGGTAATTCTCAAAAGATATTTGCTACCAAAGCTTGCTACTGGAGTTATATACAAAATAAAATAATAATATGTATTATTATTTAAAACACTCCACGTATTAATTGCGATTTCCCGTTTCTCAGTTCATCAAGTCAAGTTCTTATGAATAAAATATTGCATGTACCTACCATACTCTGTTATCAAGTAGGTACGCAATAAAATTTTCTAAAAAGTGAGTAAGTAAATAAAGATTCATCAAAAAAGTTATCTTCAAAAACATACTGATCTTACAACTTAACTTGTACATGTATACCCATTATAAACTGTCAAATTCCCGATTGCAAAGAATTTAAAAATAACCCTCTTTTTGTCTGTTTTCTTTTTTTTGAACCCTACTTACGCGATTATTCATACAAACGCATTATTATAAAGCAAAGTATATAACATAGACGTGATTCTTCAAACTTTTTTTTTATATATATTTACCAACTTAAACGACCCGAAGGTATATTTATTTCGTTCAATGATAACTTCATTTCGACGTTTTCTTCCTTGCTTGGTAAGGAACTTTATAATGTCGCGGCGCTCGATTTTCTCCATTTGTGAACGCCGTCTTCCCGATTAAGTTGCTTGGTTGATGATAGTTCAGAGACTAATGAGCCGATTGTAATAAAACTCGGTATTTCTGCTAATAGGGAATCACTCAACACGTTGAAGTACTAATGAGACCCCTCACCCCTCTCCAACCCCGCCATTCCGCGAACTTAAAAACGCACCCTCGTAATTTTAAAGTTTGGAAAAAATATATACTAAAAGAAGTTGGTTAAAAAATAAAACAGCAGAACCCTTTAAAAGAGATTCACTCATGTCCAATAATGATAATCATTCTCGATTTCGGCTTGGTTCTGATTTTATTCTACTAGGCGGGTAGATCCAAATTAAGAATTGAATCTTAGGAAGATAATAAAATCATGGCGGAAAACGTGTGGCATAGTTCGCATCACGTACACGATACTTAAATTTACCAATATTTCCTTAAATATTATAAAAATATAAAAATATTGAAATAAAGGTCTATGATATGAAAACTATTATAGTAGTAGTAGGTCTCCCGTTTTTTTTTTACGGAAATATTTTTAATACCTACAATGTGCCCAGATAAATTTATTCTGTCAATAAAGTGGACCAAATAACTTTTTAGAACTTATCTTCCTGGGATGCACACTAGTATCGTGAACCGAGAAAAAGTGGATATAAAACTATCATAAAGTTTAACTATCAAAATATTATGTATGACATATTTTATTGTTTTTCAATTGAATGCAGATACTTAACTGAGAATTTGCACGCCATGCATAATATGGCAAAATATGAAAGAAAATATTATTACAATATATTAGTATACTTTACTACTCACATTTAGCAACTAAACGATTTCATTTCATTTCATGTATAACTTGACACTCTCACTTATCTTTAGGACACCCGTAGTCCGCCAAATAAAATTTATCACTTCTTTGAAATCCACGGCACACTTGGCCACTGTTCGAATGTCTATGGACGCACCGGTCCAATACAGTAGGTATCATACATAGTTATACATAGTTACCATCAACAGACACACATGGTCCAATACAGTAGGTAAAATACTTATTTACCGCCTATAGACGCACTGGTCCAATACAGTAGGTAACATACATAGTTACCATCAACAGACACACATGGTCCAATACAGTAGGTAAAATACTTATTTACCGCCTATAGACGCACTGGTCCAATACAGTAGGTAACATACATAGTTACCATCTACAGACACACATGGTCTAATACAGTAGGTAACATCATAGTTACCGTCTAAAACTAAAACTATCATTTTGACTCAACTCATAGTCTAACTATGCCTTTCAAGTAAGAAGGCTTAGAATCAAACATATCTATCAAACTTTGGCTGCCACAAACTATCATTTTCACTCGACTCATTATTTCATTTTACCCTCCAAATAAAACATGAGGAAAATTACAAATCTTGAATTTGATTGCACATTACATTTTTAGTCAGTTGAAACGAATGGCATTAACACACATGGTTAAAACTTAAAATAAATAAATAAATTAAGGACTTACATAACTTCACTATTATAGTAACCTGGATACATATGAACACACTTACAATCATGTTGTACCTGCATTTTTGTGAATAAAATTTCATTCATTCATTCATTCACACTTAGTCCAATATAGAATAAACTTGGTTAAATCTCACAGATTTATATTCACTCGCTATCCTTATCAACCCCACACTGTTTTTAAACTGTTCATCGAGTTCGCAACTGTATTAATATTATCTGCCTTAACTTAACACCGGCAAAATTAAACTATGAAAATTATATAATGTGGGTACTATATAAATGATTCATAATTGATGTCATACCTTCAACCCTTTTAACATCTTCTAAATGTATCGAGTTCTCATAACATAAGAAAGACTATTTCTCCAAATGTTGAATATAGCAAGGATACATTATCAAAGAGTCGCTTTGACCAAATGATCCAAACTGATAGGTCAACATAGCTTTTCGTCATGATCATACGGGATATAATCCAATATGAAAATTGACCTACCCGAAATTAATGATGGGTGTCGCAATGCTAACAATATCACAGGAAAACAGTACCAAAGAGTAGCCTTGGCCAGCTGTTCCAAGTGATATGATAGAATCACTGTAGTCTTAATAAAATTATTGTAAAGGACAAAGCCTTTCAACAACTTATTACTAAATTAACACCATTAATTCCGTATAAAATACTATAATCTTAGCTATTCGAAAAATAATTATTCACAACTATTTCGAAGGTATAACATTTCCTACAAAGTAATCACTTCTTACATACCAGTGGGTTAATACTGTCACTTCTGAAGTTGTCACAAATATCGATACTTTGCCCATTTTTAACCGAGCTATTCAAAGATAAATCACTAACTAACTGTCCTCCGCTCTCGACCATCCGGCACTCGCTTTATCCCCCCCATTTTTCCCACTCTGCGTCATTTTGTCGGGGCTACACGTGCTTATTCCTGATTGGCCAACGCAACCATGTTTGCCTACAACTAACAAATTACCAACATAAACAAGTGTTGCCACACTGAAAGAATTGCCACTTCAAAAGACCAATTTAACTTGTAGACCAATTTAAATATAAGTGTGGGGGGTTCGTCTCTGCCATCAAGAAATGCGCATAATACAAGGCTTGATGGCAGGAGTGGACCCATCTCGTTTATGGTACATGTTTATTTATCTTTTATTATTATAATATTTTTGTTTACTAAAAGTTTAGGATGGACTCCCACCCAAAATATTGTATTTTACCAAAACGTGGAAACTTAACTGGCTCCAGTGATATAATTATTGTATTAGCTATATTTTATTTATTTAAGCTGTATGTTTTCCAAATAAATGAAAAAAAAAAAAAAAAAAAAAAAAAAAATTCATTTAACACCGTCTTTTTTAT
The DNA here is from genome assembly GCA_029955525.1 of Oeneis ivallda. Lineage (NCBI taxonomy): Eukaryota > Metazoa > Arthropoda > Insecta > Lepidoptera > Nymphalidae > Oeneis > Oeneis ivallda. The sequence goes on along the minus strand of JARPMR010000010.1, from coordinate 7,110,171 downwards.
AAAATCATGACAATACCAAATAGTGTTTTGTATTTCGGCTTGGCTCGGCTCGGCTCGGCTCGGCTAGGGTCGGCTCGGGTAGGGTAGGCTCGGCTCGGCTCGGCTCGGCTCGCCTGGCTCGGTTCGGCTAGGCTCGGCACGATTCGTCTCGTCTCGTCTTAACTTGTTTTGTTGTTGTATTGTGTTTATATAGCATTAATTACAAGCATGCTTTGGTATAAATACGGGTAGCATGCCTTGCGTTTCATTCTCGCTCGAGACGTCGGACCGTTCGGAGCTCGGCTCGGCACGGCTTGGCTCGGCTCGGCTCGGCTCAGATCGGATCGGCTCGGATCGGATCGGCTCGGCTCGTCTCGTCTTAACTTGTCTTGTTTTTATACTATGTTGCATTGATTACAAGCATGCTTTGGTATAAATACGGGTGGCTGATGCCTTGCGTATCATTCTCGCTCGAGACGTTGGACCGTTCGGAGGTCGGCTTAGCACGGCTCGGCTGCCGCTGCTCTGCCGTGCACGTCGGAGCCTGTCGATGCGCAGGCCACGGTGCGTCTGCGCCTCACCTGCTGGTGCGCTGCCATGCATGTCGCAGCGTCAGCCACGGCACGTCTGCGTCTCATCTGCCGGTGCACTGCCGAGCACCCAGGGGCTTGTCGCAGCGCTGACCACGGCGTGTCTGCGCCTCACCTGCTGGTGCGCTACTGAACACGCAGAGGCGTGTCGCATAGCCGGCCACGGCGCGTCTGCTCCTCACCTGCCGGTGCCCTGCAAAGCACGCAGAGGCATGTGTGCCAGCCACAACGCGTCTGCGCTTCACCTGCCTGTGCGCTGCCTAGCGCGTTGGAGCGCGTCGCAGCGCTGACCACGACGCGTCTGCGCCTCACCTGCTGGTGCGCTACTGAGCGCGTCGCAGCGCTGGACAAGGCGCATCTGCGCCTCACCAGCCGGTGCGCTGCCGAGCGCGTCGGAACAGCACAGGCCACGGTGTAACTGCGCCTCACCTGCCGGTGCCCTGCCATGCGCTTTGGAGTGTGTCGATGCGCTGGCCACGGTGCGTCTGCGCCTCATCTGCCGGTGCGCTACCAAGCGCGTTGGCCACGGCGCGTCTGCACCTCAGCTGTCAAGCTCGCAGGGGCTTGTCGCAGTGCCAGCCACTGCGCGCCACTTGTCGGTGCGCTGGCGAGCACGTCACCTCCTGACGCAGCGCCATCCGTGGTGTCACTGCGCACCACCTGTCTGCGCTGGCGAGCACGTCTGCGTCGGGTATGGCCTCGCCTGGTCTCATCTGGTCTCGTCTGGCTCCTCTGGTCTCGTTTCTCTGGTCTAGTTTCGTCTCGTCTCTCTGGTTTAGTTTCCTCTTGTCTGGTATGGCCTCATCTGGTCTGGTCTGGTCTGGTCTGGTCTGGTGTGGTCTCGTCTGGTCTGACCTCGCCAGGTCTGGTCTTGTCGGGTCTGATTTCATCGTCTGTTCTCGTCTGGTCTGGTCTGGTCTTGTCTCGTCTGGTCTGGTCTTGTCTCGCTTCATCGTTTCTTCTCGTGGTCTCTCGTCTGTACTCGTCTGGTCTTGTCTGGTCACGTCTGGTCTAGTCTGGTCTCGTCTGCTCTGGTCTTTTCCTGGTCTTGTGTGGTCGGTCTTTTCCTGGTCTTGTGTGGTCTCATCTAGTCTGGTCTGGTCTCGTCTGGTCTTTTCTGGTCTCGTATGGTCTCATCTACTCTCGTCTGGTCTGGTCTTGTCTCGTCTGGTCTCGTTTAATGCTTTGTGACAAGATATGTTATTAGTGATAAGCGATAAGATTGTTAATAGTGATAAGCAATAAAATAAGTAATTATTGCTTAGCGATAAGATAATTTATTAGTGATAAGCCTTAATATATGGCCTTACCTGCCGGTGCTCTGTCAAACACGCAGGGGCGTGTCGCAGCTCGAGCCACAGCACGTCCGTGCCTCATCTGTCTGTGTGCTGCCGGGCACGCAGGGGTGTGTCGCAGCGCTGGCCACGGCGTCTGCGCCTCCCCTGCTGGTGCGCTGCCGAGTACGCAGAGGCATGTCGCAGCGCCGGCCACGGCATGTCTGCGCCTCACCTGCCATTGCGCTGTCGAGCTCGCAGGGGATTGTCGCAGTGCCAGCCTCGGCGCCACTGTGCGCCACCTGTCGGTGTGCGTGCGAGCGAGTCACTTCCTGACGCAACGCCAGTCGTGGCGCCACAGCACGCCACTTGTCTGCGCTGGCGAGCGCGTCACCTCCTGACACAATGCCAGCCACGGTGCCAGCCACGGTGCCACAGTGCGTCACCTGTCTATCCTCAACTGCTGGTGCGCTGCCGAGCACGTCGTTGCATCTGCGCCTCACAAGCTGGTGCGCTGCAGTGCGCAATGAAGCGTGTCGCAGCGCTGGCCACGGCACGTCTGCGCCCCACCTACTGGTGCGTTGCCGTGCGCGTTGGAGCGCGTCGCAGCGCCGGGCACGGCACGTCTGCGCCTCGCCTGCCAGTGAGCTGCCGTACGCGTTCGAGCACGTCGCAGCGCCGGCCGTGATGCATCTGCGCCTCACATGCCGGTGCGCTGCAGTGCGTAATGGAGCGTGTGCAGCGCTCGCCACGGCACGTCTGCGCCTCACCAGCCGATGCACTGCCGAGCACGCAGGGGCATGTCGCAGCCTCGGCCACGGCGCGTCTGCGCCTCACCTGCTGGTGCACTGTAGTGCGCAATTGAGCGTGTCGCAGCGCTGGCCATGGCGCACCTGCGCCTCACCTGCTGGTGCGTTGCCGAGCGTATGGAAGCGCAGCGCCGACAACGGCTCGTGTGCGCCTCACTTGCCGGTGTGCTACCAAGCGCGTTGGAGCACTTCGGAGCGCCGGCCACGGCACGTCTGCGCCTCACCTGCTCGTGCGCTGCTGAGCGCGTCGAAGCGCAGCGCCGCCCACTGTGCGTCTACGCCTCACCTACCGGTGCGTTACTGGGCACGCAGAGGACCGTCGCAATGCTGGCCACGGCGCGTCTGCGCCTCACCTGCTGGTGCACTGTCGAACACGCGGGGGCGCGTAGTAGCGCCGCCTACGGTGCGTCTGCGCCTCACCTGCTGGTGCTCTACTGAGCACGGCTGGGCTCGGCCTTGTCTTGTTGTTGTATTGTAGTGCATTATCTTGTAGTTGTATTGTTGCATTGATTACAAGCATGCTTTGGTATAAATACGGGTGGCTGATGCCTTGCGTCTGCGTGTCATTCTTGCTCTAGATGGTGGACCGTGCGCAGCTCGGCTCAGCACGGCTCATCTGCCGGTGCGCTGCCGAGCAGGTCGGAGCTTGTCGCAGTGCCAGCCACGGCGCGTCTGCGCCTCACCTGCTGGTGCGCTGTCGAACACGCAGTGGCGTATCGCAGCGCCGGCTATGGCACGTCTACGCTTCACCTGGCAGTGAGCTGCCTGCGCGTTGGAGCGCGTCGCAGTGCTGGCCACGGCGCGTCTGCGCCTCACCTGCTGATGCGCTGCCGAGCGCGTCGTTGCACAGCATCGGCCACGGCGCTTCTGCGCCTCACCTGCTGGTGCGCTGCTGAGCGCGTCGTTGCATCTGCGCCTCACATGCTGGTGCGCTGCAGTGCGCAATCAAGCGTGTCGCAGCGCTGGCCACGGCACGTCTGCGCCCCACCTGCTGGTGCGTTGCCGAGCGTATGGGAGCGCAGCGCCGACAACGGCTCGTGTGTGCCTCATTTGCCGGTGTGCTGCCGAGCGCGTTGGAGCACTTCGCAGCGCCGGCAATGGCACGTCTGCGCCTCACCTGCCAGTGAGCTGCCGTGCGCGTTGGAGCGCGTCGCAGTGCTGTCCACGGCGCGTCAGCGCCTCACCTGCTGATGCGCTGCCGAGCGCGTCGTTACACAGCGCCGGCCACGATGCATCTGCGGCTCACATGCCGGTGCGCTGCAGTGCGTAATGGAACGTGCTGGCTACGGCGCGTCTGCGCCTCACCTGCTGGTGCATTGTCGAGCGTATAGGAGCGCAGCGCCGACAACGGCTCGCATGCGCCTCACCTGCTGGTGTGCTGCCGAGCGCGTTGGAGCACCTCGCAGCGCCGGCCACAGCAGGTCTGCGCCTCACCTGCCAGTGAGCTGCCGTGCGCGTTGGAGCGCGTCGCAGTGCTGGCCACGGCACGTCTGCGCCTCACCAGCCGATGCGCTGCCGAGCACGCAGGGGTATGTTGCAGCGTCGGCCACGGCGCGTCTTCGTCTCACCAGCCGATGCGCTGCCGAGCACGCAGGGGCATGTCACAGCGCTGGCCACGGCACGTCTGCGCCTCTGCGCCTCACCTGCTGATGCGCTGCCGAGCGCGTCGTTGCATCTGCGCCTCACATGCTGGTGCGCTGCAGTGCGCAATCAAGCGTGTCGCAGCGCTGGCCACGGCACGTCTGCGCCCCACCTGCTGGTGGGTTGCCGAGCGTATGGGAGCGCAGCGCCGACAACGGCTCGTGTGTGCCTCACTTGCCGGTGTGCTGCCGAGCGCGTTGGAGCACTTCGCAGCGCCGGTAATGGCACGTCTGCGCCTCACCTGCCAGTGAGCTGCCGTGCGCGTTGGAGCGTGTCGCAGTGCTGGCCACGGCGCGTCTGCGCCTCACCTGCTGATGCGCTGCCGAGCGCATCGTTGCACAGCGCCGGCCACGATGCATCTGCGCCTCGCATGCCGGTGCGCTGCAGTGCGCAATGGAACGTGTCGCAGCGCTGGCCATGGCGCACCTGCGCCTCACCTGCTGGTGCGTTGCCGAGCGTATGGAAGCGCAGCGCCGACAACGGCTCGTGTGCGCATCACTTGCCGGTGTGCTACCGAGCGCGTTGGAGCACTTCGGAGCGCCGGCCACGGCACGTCTGCGCCTCACCTGCTCGTGCGCTGCTGAGCGCGTCGAAGCGCAGCGCCGCCCACTGTGCGTCTACGCCTCACCTATCGGTGCGTTACTGGGCACGCAGAGGACCGTCGCAACGCTGGCCACGGCGCGTCTGCGCCTCACCTGCTGGTGCACTGTCGAACACGCGGGGGCGCGTAGTAGCGCCGCCTACGGTGCGTCTGCGCCTCACCTGCTCGTGCTCTACTGAGCACGGCTGGGCTCGGCCTTGTCTTGTTGTTGTATTGTAGTGCATTATCTTGTAGTTGTATTGTTGCATTGATTACAAGCATGCTTTGGTATAAATACGGGTGGCTGATGCCTTACGTCTGCGTGTCATTCTTGCTCTAGATGGTGGACCGTTCGCAGCTCGGCTCAGCACGGCTCATCTGCCGGTGCGCTGCCGAGCAGGTCGGAGCTTGTCGCAGTGCCAGCCACGGCGCGTCTGCGCCTCACCTGCTGGTGCGCTGTCGAACACGCAGTGGCGTATCGCAGCGCCGGCTATGGCACGTCTACGCTTCACCTGGCAGTGAGCTGCCTGCGCGTTGGAGCGCGTCGCAGTGCTGGCCACGGCGCGTCTGCGCCTCACCTGCTGATGCGCTGCCGAGCGCGTCGTTGCACAGCGTCGGCCACGGCGCTTCTGCGCCTCACCTGCTGGTGCGCTGCTGAGCGCGTCGTTGCATCTGCGCCTCACATGCTGGTGCGCTGCAGTGCGCAATCAAGCGTGTCGCAGCGCTGGCCACGGCACGTCTGCGCCCCACCTGCTGGTGCGTTGCCGAGCGTATGGGAGCGCAGCGCCGACAACGGCTCGTGTGTGCCTCATTTGCCGGTGTGCTGCCGAGCGCGTTGGAGCACTTCGCAGCGCCGGCAATGGCACGTCTGCGCCTCACCTGCCAGTGAGCTGCCGTGCGCGTTGGAGCGCGTCGCAGTGCTGGCCACGGCGCGTCAGCGCCTCACCTGCTGATGCGCTGCCGAGCGCGTCGTTGCACAGCGCCGGCCACGATGCATCTGCGGCTCACATGCCGGTGCGCTGCAGTGCGCAATGGAACGTGCTGGCTACGGCGCGTCTGCGCCTCACCTGCTGGTGCATTGTCGAGCGTATAGGAGCGCAGCGCCGACAACGGCTCGTATGCGCCTCACCTGCTGGTGTGCTGCCGAGCGCGTTGGAGCACCTCGCAGCGCCGGCCACAGCACGTCTGCGCCTCACCTGCCAGTGAGCTGCCGTGCGCGTTGGAGCGCGTCGCAGTGCTGGCCACGGCACGTCTGCGCCTCACCAGCCGGTGCGCTGCCGAGCGCGTCGGAACAGCACAGGCCACGGTGTAACTGCGCCTCACCTGCCGGTGCCCTGCCATGCGCTTTGGAGTGTGTCGATGCGCTGGCCACGGTGCGTCTGCGCCTCATCTGCCGGTGCGCTACCAAGCGCGTTGGCCACGGCGCGTCTGCACCTCAGCTGTCAAGCTCGCAGGGGCTTGTCGCAGTGCCAGCCACTGCGCGCCACTTGTCGGTGCGCTGGCGAGCACGTCACCTCCTGACGCAGCGCCATCCGTGGTGTCACTGCGCACCACCTGTCTGCGCTGGCGAGCACGTCTGCGTCGGGTATGGCCTCGCCTGGTCTCATCTGGTCTCGTCTGGCTCCTCTGGTCTCGTTTCTCTGGTCTAGTTTCGTCTCGTCTCTCTGGTTTAGTTTCCTCTTGTCTGGTATGGCCTCATCTGGTCTGGTCTGGTCTGGTCTGGTCTGGTGTGGTCTCGTCTGGTCTGACCTCGCCAGGTCTGGTCTTGTCGGGTCTGATTTCATCGTCTGTTCTCGTCTGGTCTGGTCTGGTCTGGTCTTGTCTCGTCTGGTCTGGTCTTGTCTCGTCTGGTCTGGTCTTGTCTCGCTTCATCGTTTCTTCTCGTGGTCTCTCGTCTGTACTCGTCTGGTCTTGTCTGGTCACGTCTGGTCTAGTCTGGTCTCGTCTGCTCTGGTCTTTTCCTGGTCTTGTGTGGTCGGTCTTTTCCTGGTCTTGTGTGGTCTCATCTAGTCTGGTCTGGTCTCGTCTGGTCTTTTCTGGTCTCGTATGGTCTCATCTACTCTCGTCTGGTCTGGTCTTGTCTCGTCTGGTCTCGTTTAATGCTTTGTGACAAGATATGTTATTAGTGATAAGCGATAAGATTGTTAATAGTGATAAGCAATAAAATAAGTAATTATTGCTTAGCGATAAGATAATTTATTAGTGATAAGCCTTAATATATGGCCTTACCTGCCGGTGCTCTGTCAAACACGCAGGGGCGTGTCGCAGCTCGAGCCACAGCACGTCCGTGCCTCATCTGTCTGTGTGCTGCCGGGCACGCAGGGGTGTGTCGCAGCGCTGGCCACGGCGTCTGCGCCTCCCCTGCTGGTGCGCTGCCGAGTACGCAGAGGCATGTTGCAGCGCCGGCCACGGCATGTCTGCGCCTCACCTGCCATTGCGCTGTCGAGCTCGCAGGGGATTGTCGCAGTGCCAGCCTCGGCGCCACTGTGCGCCACCTGTCGGTGTGCGTGCGAGCGAGTCACTTCCTGACGCAACGCCAGTCGTGGCGCCACAGCACGCCACTTGTCTGCGCTGGCGAGCGCGTCACCTCCTGACACAATGCCAGCCACGGTGCCAGCCACGGTGCCACAGTGCGTCACCTGTCTATCCTCAACTGCTGGTGCGCTGCCGAGCACGTCGTTGCATCTGCGCCTCACAAGCTGGTGCGCTGCAGTGCGCAATGAAGCGTGTCGCAGCGCTGGCCACGGCACGTCTGCGCCCCACCTACTGGTGCGTTGCCGTGCGCGTTGGAGCGCGTCGCAGCGCCGGGCACGGCACGTCTGCGCCTCGCCTGCCAGTGAGCTGCCGTACGCGTTCGAGCACGTCGCAGCGCCGGCCGTGATGCATCTGCGCCTCACATGCCGGTGCGCTGCAGTGCGTAATGGAGCGTGTGCAGCGCTCGCCACGGCACGTCTGCGCCTCACCAGCCGATGCACTGCCGAGCACGCAGGGGCATGTCGCAGCCTCGGCCACGGCGCGTCTGCGCCTCACCTGCTGGTGCACTGTAGTGCGCAATTGAGCGTGTCGCAGCGCTGGCCATGGCGCACCTGCGCCTCACCTGCTGGTGCGTTGCCGAGCGTATGGAAGCGCAGCGCCGACAACGGCTCGTGTGCGCCTCACTTGCCGGTGTGCTACCAAGCGCGTTGGAGCACTTCGGAGCGCCGGCCACGGCACGTCTGCGCCTCACCTGCTCGTGCGCTGCTGAGCGCGTCGAAGCGCAGCGCCGCCCACTGTGCGTCTACGCCTCACCTACCGGTGCGTTACTGGGCACGCAGAGGACCGTCGCAACGCTGGCCACGGCGCGTCTGCGCCTCACCTGCTGGTGCACTGTCGAACACGCGGGGGCGCGTAGTAGCGCCGCCTACGGTGCGTCTGCGCCTCACCTGCTGGTGCTCTACTGAGCACGGCTGGGCTCGGCCTTGTCTTGTTGTTGTATTGTAGTGCATTATCTTGTAGTTGTATTGTTGCATTGATTACAAGCATGCTTTGGTATAAATACGGGTGGCTGATGCCTTGCGTCTGCGTGTCATTCTTGCTCTAGATGGTGGACCGTGCGCAGCTCGGCTCAGCACGGCTCATCTGCCGGTGCGCTGCCGAGCAGGTCGGAGCTTGTCGCAGTGCCAGCCACGGCGCGTCTGCGCCTCACCTGCTGGTGCGCTGTCGAACACGCAGTGGCGTATCGCAGCGCCGGCTATGGCACGTCTACGCTTCACCTGGCAGTGAGCTGCCTGCGCGTTGGAGCGCGTCGCAGTGCTGGCCACGGCGCGTCTGCGCCTCACCTGCTGATGCGCTGCCGAGCGCGTCGTTGCACAGCATCGGCCACGGCGCTTCTGCGCCTCACCTGCTGGTGCGCTGCTGAGCGCGTCGTTGCATCTGCGCCTCACATGCTGGTGCGCTGCAGTGCGCAATCAAGCGTGTCGCAGCGCTGGCCACGGCACGTCTGCGCCCCACCTGCTGGTGCGTTGCCGAGCGTATGGGAGCGCAGCGCCGACAACGGCTCGTGTGTGCCTCATTTGCCGGTGTGCTGCCGAGCGCGTTGGAGCACTTCGCAGCGCCGGCAATGGCACGTCTGCGCCTCACCTGCCAGTGAGCTGCCGTGCGCGTTGGAGCGCGTCGCAGTGCTGTCCACGGCGCGTCAGCGCCTCACCTGCTGATGCGCTGCCGAGCGCGTCGTTACACAGCGCCGGCCACGATGCATCTGCGGCTCACATGCCGGTGCGCTGCAGTGCGTAATGGAACGTGCTGGCTACGGCGCGTCTGCGCCTCACCTGCTGGTGCATTGTCGAGCGTATAGGAGCGCAGCGCCGACAACGGCTCGCATGCGCCTCACCTGCTGGTGTGCTGCCGAGCGCGTTGGAGCACCTCGCAGCGCCGGCCACAGCAGGTCTGCGCCTCACCTGCCAGTGAGCTGCCGTGCGCGTTGGAGCGCGTCGCAGTGCTGGCCACGGCACGTCTGCGCCTCACCAGCCGATGCGCTGCCGAGCACGCAGGGGTATGTTGCAGCGTCGGCCACGGCGCGTCTTCGTCTCACCAGCCGATGCGCTGCCGAGCACGCAGGGGCATGTCACAGCGCTGGCCACGGCACGTCTGCGCCTCTGCGCCTCACCTGCTGATGCGCTGCCGAGCGCGTCGTTGCATCTGCGCCTCACATGCTGGTGCGCTGCAGTGCGCAATCAAGCGTGTCGCAGCGCTGGCCACGGCACGTCTGCGCCCCACCTGCTGGTGGGTTGCCGAGCGTATGGGAGCGCAGCGCCGACAACGGCTCGTGTGTGCCTCACTTGCCGGTGTGCTGCCGAGCGCGTTGGAGCACTTCGCAGCGCCGGTAATGGCACGTCTGCGCCTCACCTGCCAGTGAGCTGCCGTGCGCGTTGGAGCGTGTCGCAGTGCTGGCCACGGCGCGTCTGCGCCTCACCTGCTGATGCGCTGCCGAGCGCATCGTTGCACAGCGCCGGCCACGATGCATCTGCGCCTCGCATGCCGGTGCGCTGCAGTGCGCAATGGAACGTGTCGCAGCGCTGGCCATGGCGCACCTGCGCCTCACCTGCTGGTGCGTTGCCGAGCGTATGGAAGCGCAGCGCCGACAACGGCTCGTGTGCGCATCACTTGCCGGTGTGCTACCGAGCGCGTTGGAGCACTTCGGAGCGCCGGCCACGGCACGTCTGCGCCTCACCTGCTCGTGCGCTGCTGAGCGCGTCGAAGCGCAGCGCCGCCCACTGTGCGTCTACGCCTCACCTATCGGTGCGTTACTGGGCACGCAGAGGACCGTCGCAACGCTGGCCACGGCGCGTCTGCGCCTCACCTGCTGGTGCACTGTCGAACACGCGGGGGCGCGTAGTAGCGCCGCCTACGGTGCGTCTGCGCCTCACCTGCTCGTGCTCTACTGAGCACGGCTGGGCTCGGCCTTGTCTTGTTGTTGTATTGTAGTGCATTATCTTGTAGTTGTATTGTTGCATTGATTACAAGCATGCTTTGGTATAAATACGGGTGGCTGATGCCTTGCGTCTGCGTGTCATTCTTGCTCTAGATGGTGGACCGTTCGCAGCTCGGCTCAGCACGGCTCATCTGCCGGTGCGCTGCCGAGCAGGTCGGAGCTTGTCGCAGTGCCAGCCACGGCGCGTCTGCGCCTCACCTGCTGGTGCGCTGTCGAACACGCAGTGGCGTATCGCAGCGCCGGCTATGGCACGTCTACGCTTCACCTGGCAGTGAGCTGCCTGCGCGTTGGAGCGCGTCGCAGTGCTGGCCACGGCGCGTCTGCGCCTCACCTGCTGATGCGCTGCCGAGCGCGTCGTTGCACAGCGTCGGCCACGGCGCTTCTGCGCCTCACCTGCTGGTGCGCTGCTGAGCGCGTCGTTGCATCTGCGCCTCACATGCTGGTGCGCTGCAGTGCGCAATCAAGCGTGTCGCAGCGCTGGCCACGGCACGTCTGCGCCCCACCTGCTGGTGCGTTGCCGAGCGTATGGGAGCGCAGCGCCGACAACGGCTCGTGTGTGCCTCATTTGCCGGTGTGCTGCCGAGCGCGTTGGAGCACTTCGCAGCGCCGGCAATGGCACGTCTGCGCCTCACCTGCCAGTGAGCTGCCGTGCGCGTTGGAGCGCGTCGCAGTGCTGGCCACGGCGCGTCAGCGCCTCACCTGCTGATGCGCTGCCGAGCGCGTCGTTGCACAGCGCCGGCCACGATGCATCTGCGGCTCACATGCCGGTGCGCTGCAGTGCGCAATGGAACGTGCTGGCTACGGCGCGTCTGCGCCTCACCTGCTGGTGCATTGTCGAGCGTATAGGAGCGCAGCGCCGACAACGGCTCGTATGCGCCTCACCTGCTGGTGTGCTGCCGAGCGCGTTGGAGCACCTCGCAGCGCCGGCCACAGCACGTCTGCGCCTCACCTGCCAGTGAGCTGCCGTGCGCGTTGGAGCGCGTCGCAGTGCTGGCCACGGCACGTCTGCGCCTCACCAGCCGATGCGCTGCCGAGCACGCAGGGGTATGTTGCAGCGTCGGCCACGGCGCGTCTTCGTCTCACCAGCCGATGCGCTGCCGAGCACGCAGGGGCATGTCACAGCGCTGGCCACGGCGCGTCTGCGCCTCTGCGCATCACCTGCTGATGCGCTGCCGAGCGCGTCGTTGCATCTACGCCTCACATGCTGGTGCGCTGCAGTGCGCAATCAAGCGTGTCGCAGCGCTGGCCACGGCACGTCTGCGCCCCACCTGCTGGTGGGTTGCCGAGCGTATGGGAGCGCAGCGCCGACAACGGCTCGTGTGTGCCTCACTTGCCGGTGTGCTGCCGACATCGATGTATATGGATAGGCCTTTCGAAGAAAAAAAACGCGCTCAAAAAGACAACAGACTTTGCAAAAGTCTGTTGTCTTTGTCATCAGTCGGCCGCACGCGCTTCAACGTATCGCTAGTGTTTTTGGTCGTTAAAAATGCCGTCCTGCGCAGTCAAATCATGCAAAAAACGTTCGGAAATCCATCAAAAAGAGATAGAATAACATTTCACTTGTAAATACATCGTTTTTCTATTTAATTTATACCATAGAGTGGTTATTTTTTAATTTTGCTATGAATAAAAAGGTGCCACAAAAATATCATACAATTGCAATACAGAAAGAATGGAGTCGTGTTATTTATATTCGAAGTAAAACTTTTTATCCGCGTATGGAAGACTATTAATTATGATTATGTATCTATTCAGCAGTGATAGCCTAGTGGTTAGGACTGTTGTCTCCTATTCGAGGGGTCGCAGGTTCGATCCCGGGTACGCACCTCTGACTTTTCGGAGTCAAGTGCGTTTAAGCAATTAAATATCACTTGCTTCAACGGTGAAGGAAAACATCGTGAGGAAACCTGCACACCTGAGAGTTCTTCATAATGTTCTTGAAGGTGTGTGAAGTCCGCCAATTCGCATTGGGCCAGCGTGGTGGACTATGGCCTATAACCCTTCTCTGAGAGGAGACTTGCGCTCAGTAGTGAGCCGTTGATGGGTTGGTAATGATGATGATGATGATGTATTTAACTATGTATTTATGTTTGTGTGTATTTAACTATGCATGTATGTTTGTATGTTAAAGTCGTACGTATTACGTACCTATAGATTAGGGATACTGGGGATATTCACATTCGCATTTCGGATTTCAAAAAACTGCATCCGCAACATCCCTAATAGATACTATCTGATATATAAAATAATCATGTCGCGGTGTTAGTTACCAAACTCCTCCGAAACGGCTGGACCGATTTTCATACCTCTAAATGAAAAGGGTGACCCACCCCTAAATATTTTTGTTGGCGCTACGAAGTTCGCTGGGTCAGCTAGTAGACACTGTAAAAGTTATAAAAATAAAAATTGTTATAAGTAGATATAAAAATAAATATTGTTTTTTTAAGACGTCATGTTGAGAGTTATTAATGTACATTATGTAAAAAAATCTCTGTCCGATCTATGAAGTTGTTTGAAATCTGTCAGAAATTGTACCTAGTAGGTACCTTTACAACATACATACCTACCTACCTACATACATACCTATACTAATAAATAAAATTACATATATTTTTAAATTTTGTTTTATTTTAATTTCGTGAGTCAATTATGGCAATAGAAATGATTTAAAAAAATGTTTGTAAGTACGTGTATCCGTTGCGTACATGCATAATAACTGAAATTCTTTGATTTATATTCATTACACGCTCATCTGCATTTATAATATTTTAAATGCTAAAGTGTGTCTGTCTGTTGTTTTAACGGCCCATCCGTATAAAATGTTGACAGAGATTTTGTACAAAAATAGTACTAATGCCACTCCATTGACCATTCCATTTTTTGTTCTGTTAGCTTCTCCTCGAATGTCCTCGAACGTGATTGGTTGATACTCGCTTCAAAGGAACCGCGCGGGGGACGTGCGGGGTTATTCGAGCGCATTTTTGTAGACAGAATTATATGGGAAAGGCCTATCCATATACATCGATGGCTGCCGAGCGCGTTGGAGCACTTCGCAGCGCCGGTAATGGCACGTCTGCGCCTCACCTGCCAGTGAGCTGCCGTGCGCGTTGGAGCGCGTCGCAGTGCTGGCCACGGCGCGTCTGCGCCTCACCTGCTGATGCGCTGCCGAGCGCATCGTTGCACAGCGCCGGCCACGATGCATCTGCGCCTCGCATGCCGGTGCGCTGCAGTGCGCAATGGAACGTGTCGCAGCGCTGGCCACGGCACGTCTGCGCCTCACCAGCCGATGCGCTGCCGAGCACGCAGGGGTATGTTGCAGCGTCGGCCATGGCGCGTCTGCGTCTCACCAGCCGATGCGCTGCCGAGCACGCAGGGGCATGTCACAACGCTGGCCACGGCGCGTCTGCGCCTCTGCGCCTCACCTGCTGATGCGCTGCCGAGCGCGTCGTTGCATCTGCGCCTCACATGCTGGTGCGCTGCAGTGCGCAATCAAGCGTGTCGCAGCGTTGGCCACGGCACGTCTGCGCCCCACCTGCTGGTGGGTTGCCGAGCATATGGGAGCGCAGCGGCGACAACGGCTCGTGTGTGCCTCACTTGCCGGTGTGCTGCCGAGCGCGTTGGAGCACTTCGCAGCGCCGGCAATGGCACGTCTGCGCCTCACCTGCCAGTGAGCTGCCGTGCGCGTTGGAGCGCGTCGCAGTGCTGGCCACGGCGCGTCTGCGCCTCACCTGCTGGTGCGCTGCTGAGCACGTCGTTGCACAGCGCCGGCCACGATGCATCTGCGCCTCACATGCTGGTGCGCTGCAGTGCGCAATGGAGCGTGCTGGCTACGGCGCGTCTGCGCCTCACCTGCTGGTGCCTTGTCGAGCGTATAGGAGCGCAGCGCCGACAACGGCTCGTATGCGCCTCACCTGCTGGTGTGCTGCCGAGCGCGTTGGAGCACCTCGCAGCGCCGGCCACAGCACGTCTGCGCCTCACCTGCTCGTGCGCTGCTGAGCGCGTCGAAGCGCAGCGCTGGCCATTGTGCGTCTACGTCTCACCTACCGGTGTGTTACTAAGCACGCAGAGGCGTGTCGCAACGCCGGCCACGGCGCGTCTGCGCATCACCTGCTGTTGCGCTGTCGAACACGCAGGGGCGCGTAGTAGCGCCGGCCACGGTGCGTCTGCGCCTCACCTGCTGGTGCTCTGGGCACGGCTCGGCTCGGCTTTGCTCATCTTGTCTTGTCTTGTTGATGTATTGTGGTGCATTATCTTGTAGTTATATTGTTACATTGATTACAAGCATGCTTTGGTATAAATACGGGTGGCTGATGCCTTGCGTCTGCGTGTCATTCTCGCTCTAGATGGTGGACCGTTCGCAGCTCGGCTCAGCACGGCTCATCTGCCGGTATGCTGCCGAGCAGGTCGTAGCTTGTCGCAGTGCCAGCTATGGCGCGTCTGCGCCTCACCTACTGGTGCGCTGTCGAACACGCAGAGGCGTGTCGCAGCGCCGACTCACCTGCCAGTGAGCTGCCGTGCGCGTTGGAGCGCGTCGCAGCGCTGGCCACCGCGCGTCTGCGCCTCACCTGCTGATGCGCTGCCGAGCTCGTCGTTGCACAGCGCCGGCCACGATGCATCTGCGCCTCACCTGCTGGTGCGCTACTGAGCTCGCAGGGGCGTGTCGCAGCGTCGGCCACAGTGCGTCTGCGCCAAACCTGCTGGTGTGCTGCCGAGCGCGTCGCAGCGCTGGACACGGCGCGTCTGCGCCTTACTAGCCAGTGCGCTGCCGAGCGCGTCACCACGGCACGTCTGCGCCTCACCAGCCCATGCGCTGCCGAGCACGCAGGGGCATGTCGCACCATCGGCCACGGCGCGTCTGCGTCTCACCAGCCGATGCCACCACCTGCTGGTGCGCTGTCGAACACGCAGGGGCGCGCAGTAATGCCGGCCACGGCGCGTCTGCGCCTCACCTGCTGATGCCCTGCCGAGCGCGTCGTTGCACAGCGTCGGCCACAGCACTTCTGCGCCTCACCTGCTGGTGCGCTACTGAGCGCGTCGTTGCACAGCGCCGGCCACGATGCATCTGCGCCTCACATGCCGGTGCGCTGCAGTGCGCAATGGAGCGTGTCGCAGCGCTGGCCCCGGCACGTCTGCGCCTCACCAGCCGATGCGCTGCCGAGCACGCCCCTGCGTGTCGCAGCGTCGGCCAAGGCACGTCTGCGTCTTGCCTGCTGATGCGCTGCCGAGCGCGTCGTTGCAAACGTTGGCCACGGCGCGTCTGCGCCTCACCTGCTGGTGCGCTGCTGAGCGCGTCGTTGCACAGCGCCGGTCACGATGCATTTGCGCCTCACATGCCGCCGCGCTGCAGTGCGCAATGGAGCGTGTCACAGCGCTGGCCACGGCACGTCTGCACTCTACCTGCTGGTGCGCTGTCGAACACGCAGGGGTGCGTAGTAGTGCTGGCCACGGTGCTTCTGCGCCTCACCTGCTGGTCCTCTACTGGGCACGGCTCGGCTCGGCTTTGCTCATCTAGTTTTGTCTTTTCTTGTCTTGTCTTGTTGTTGTATTGTGGTGCATTATCTTGTAGTTGTATTGTTGCATTGATTACAAGCATGCTTTGGTATAAATACGGGTGGCTGATGCCTTGCGTCTGCGTGTCATTCTCGCTCTAGATGGTGGACCGTTCGCAGCTCGGCTCAGCACGGCTCATCTGCCGGTGCGCTGCCGAGCAGGTCGGAGCTTGTCGCAGTGCCAGCCACGGCGCGTCTGCGCCTCACCTGCTGGTGCGCTGTCGAATACGCAGAGGCGTGTCGCAGCGCCGGCCATAGCACGTCTACGACTCACCTGCCAGTGAGCTGCCGTGCGCGTTGGAGCGCGTCGCAGCGCTGGCCACGGCGCGTCTGCGCCTCACCTGCTGATACGCTGCCCAGCGCGTCGTTGCACAGCGTCAGCCACGGCGCGTCTGCTCCTCACCTGCTGGTGCGCTGCTGAGCGCGTCCGTTGCACAGCGCCGGCCACGATGCATCTGCGCCTCACATGCCGGTGCGCTGCAGTGCGCAATGGAGCGTGTTGCAGCGCTGGCCACGGCACGTCTACGCCTCACCAGCCGATGCGCTGCCGAGCACGCAGGGGCGTGTCGCAGCTTCGGCCACGGCGCGTCTGCGCCTCACCTGCTGATGCGCTGCCGAGCGCATCACCTGCTGATGCGCTGCCGAGCGCGTCGTTGCACAGCGTCGGAAACGGCGCGTCTGCGCCTCACCTGCTGGTGCGCTGCTGAGCGCGTCGTTGCACAACGTTGGCCACGATGCATCTGCGCCTCACATGCCGGTGCGCTGCAGTGCGCAATGGAGCGTGTCGCAGCACTGGCCACGGCGCGTCTGCGCCTCACCAGCCGATGCGCTGCCGAGCACGCAGGGGCGTGTCGCAGCGTCGGCCATGGCGCGTCTGCGCCTCACCTGCTGATGAGCTGCCAAGCGCGTCGTTGCACAGCATCGGCCACGGCGCGTCTGCGCCTCACCTGCTGGTGCGCTGCTGAGCGGGTCGTTGCACAACGCCGGCCACGATGCATCTGCGCCTCACATGCCGGTGCGCTGCAGTACGCAATGGAGCGTGTCGCAACGCTGGCCACGGCGCATCTGCGCCTCACCTGCTGATGCGCTGCCGAGCGCGTCGTTGCACAGCGTCGGCCACGGCGCGTCTGCGCCTCACCTGCTGGTGCGCTGCTGAGCGCGTCGTTGCACAATGCCGGCCACGATGCATCTGCGCCTCACATGCCGGTGCGCTGCAGTGCGCAATGGAGCGTGTCGCAACGCTGGCCACGGCGCGTCTGCGCCTCACCAGCCGATGCGCTGCTGAGCACGCAGGGGTTTGTCACAGCGTCGAACACGGCACGTCTGCGCCTCACCTGCTGATGAGCTGCCGTGCGCGTCGTTGCACAGCGCCGGCCACGATGCATCTGCGCCTCGCATGCCGGTGCGCTGCAGTGCGCAATGGAGCGTGTCGCAGCGCTGGCCACGGCACGTCTGCGCCTCACCAGCTTATGCGCTGCCGAGCAAGCAGGGGCGTGTCGCAGCGTCGGCCACGGCACGTCTGCGCCTCACCTACTGGTGCGCTGCTTAGCCCGTCGTTGCACAGCGCCGGCCACGATGAATCTGCGCCTCACATGCCGGTGCGCTGCAGTGCGCAATTGAGCGTGGCGCAGCGCTGGCTACGGCGCGACTGCGCCTCACCTGCTGGTGCGTTGCCGAGCGTATTGGAGCTCAGCTCCGACAATGGCTCGTGTGCGCCTCGCCTGCTGGTGTGCTGCCGAGTGCGTAGGATCACCTCGCAGCGCCGGCCACAGCACGTCTGCGCCTCACCTGCTCGTGCGCTGCTGAGCGCGTCGAAGCGCAGCGCAGGCCACTGTGCGTCTACGTCTCACCTACCGGTGTGTTACTAAGCACGCTGAGGCGTGTCGCAACGCCGGCCACCTGGGCACGGCTCGGCTCGGCTTTGCTCATCTAGTCTTGTCTTTTCTTGTCTTGTCTTGTTGTTGTATTGTGGTGCATTATCTTGTAGTTGTATTGTTGCATTGATTACAAGCATGCTTTAGTATAAATACGGGTGGCTGATGCCTTGCGTCTGCGTTTCATTCTCGCTCTAGATGGTGGACCGTTCGCAGCTCGGCTCAGCACGGCTCATCTGCCGGTGCGCTGCCGAGCAGGTCGAAGCTTGTCGCAGTGCCAGCCACGGCGCGTCTGCGCCTCACCTGCTGGTGCGCTGTCGAACACGCAGAGGCGTGTCGCAGCGCCGGCCACGGCACGTCTACGACTCACCTGCCAGGGAGCTGCCGTGCGCGTTGGAGCGCGTCGCAGCGCTGGCCACGGCGCGTCTGCGCCTCACCTGCTGATACGCTGCCCAGCGCGTCGTTGCACAGCGTCAGCCACGGCGCGTCTGCTCCTCACCTGCTGGTGCGCTGCTGAGCGCGTCCGTTGCACAGCGCCGGCCACGATGCATCTGCGCCTCACATGCCGGTGCGCTGCAGTGCGCAATGGAGCGTGTTGCAGCGCTGGCCACGGCACGTCTGCGCCTCACCAGCCGATGCGCTGCCGAGCACGCAGGGGCGTGTCGCAGCTTCGGCCACGGCGCGTCTGCGCCTCACCTGCTGATGCGCTGCCGAGCGCATCACCTGCTGATGCGCTGCCGAGCGCGTCGTTGCACAGCGTCGGAAACGGCGCGTCTGCGCCTCACCTGCTGGTGCGCTGCTGAGCGCGTCGTTGCACAACGTTGGCCACGATGCATCTGCGCCTCACATGCCGGTGCGCTGCAGTGCGCAATGGAGCGTGTCGCAGCACTGGCCACGGCGCGTCTGCGCCTCACCAGCCGATGCGCTGCCGAGCACGCAGGGGCGTGTCGCAGCGTCGGCCATGGCGCGTCTGCGCCTCACCTGCTGATGAGCTGCCAAGCGCGTCGTTGCACAGCATCGGCCACGGCGCGTCTGCGCCTCACCTGCTGGTGCGCTGCTGAGCGGGTCG
Organism: Oeneis ivallda; assembly: GCA_029955525.1. Lineage (NCBI taxonomy): Eukaryota > Metazoa > Arthropoda > Insecta > Lepidoptera > Nymphalidae > Oeneis > Oeneis ivallda. Next base: position 7,091,336 of record JARPMR010000010.1, on the reverse strand, counting down.
TTGCACAACGCCGGCCACGATGCATCTGCGCCTCACATGCCGGTGCGCTGCAGTACGCAATGGAGCGTGTCGCAACGCTGGCCACGGCGCATCTGCGCCTCACCTGCTGATGCGCTGCCGAGCGCGTCGTTGCACAGCGTCGGCCACGGCGCGTCTGCGCCTCACCTGCTGGTGCGCTGCTGAGCGCGTCGTTGCACAATGCCGGCCACGATGCATCTGCGCCTCACATGCCGGTGCGCTGCAGTGCGCGATGGAGCGTGTCGCAACGCTGGCCACGGCGCGTCTGCGCCTCACCAGCCGATGCGCTGCTGAGCACGCAGGGGTTTGTCACAGCGTCGACCACGGCACGTCTGCGCCTCACCTGCTGATGAGCTGCCGTGCGCGTCGTTGCACAGCGCCGGCCACGATGCATCTGCGCCTCGCATGCCGGTGCGCTGCAGTGCGCAATGGAGCGTGTCGCAGCGCTGGCCACGGCACGTCTGCGCCTCACCAGCTTATGCGCTGCCGAGCAAGCAGGGGCGTGTCGCAGCGTCGGCCACGGCACGTCTGCGCCTCACCTACTGGTGCGCTGCTTAGCCCGTCGTTGCACAGCGCCGGCCACGATGAATCTGCGCCTCACATGCCGGTGCGCTGCAGTGCGCAATTGAGCGTGGCGCAGCGCTGGCTACGGCGCGACTGCGCCTCACCTGCTGGTGCGTTGCCGAGCGTATTGGAGCTCAGCTCCGACAATGGCTCGTGTGCGCCTCGCCTGCTGGTGTGCTGCCGAGTGCGTTGGATCACCTCGCAGCGCCGGCCACAGCACGTCTGCGCCTCACCTGCTCGTGCGCTGCTGAGCGCGTCGAAGCGCAGCGCAGGCCACTGTGCGTCTACGTCTCACCTACCGGTGTGTTACTAAGCACGCTGAGGCGTGTCGCAACGCCGGCCACCTGGGCACGGCTCGGCTCGGCTTTGCTCATCTAGTCTTGTCTTTTCTTGTCTTGTCTTGTTGTTGTATTGTGGTGCATTATCTTGTAGTTGTATTGTTGCATTGATTACAAGCATGCTTTGGTATAAATACGGGTGGCTGATGCCTTGCGTCTGCGTTTCATTCTCGCTCTAGATGGTGGACCGTTCGCAGCTCGGCTCAGCACGGCTCATCTGCCGGTGCGCTGCCGAGCAGGTCGAAGCTTGTCGCAGTGCCAGCCACGGCGCGTCTGCGCCTCACCTGCTGGTGCGCTGTCGAACACGCAGAGGCGTGTCGCAGCGCCGGCCACGGCACGTCTACGACTCACCTGCCAGGGAGCTGCCGTGCGCGTTGGAGCGCGTCGCAGCGCTGGCCACGGCGCGTCTGCTCCTCACCTGCTGATGCGCTACCGACCGCGTCGTTGCACAGCGCCGGCCACGATGCATCTGCGCCTCACATGCTGGTGCGCTGCAGTGCGCAATGAAGCTTGTCGCAGCGCTGGCCACGGCACGTCTGCGCCTAACCAGCCGATGCGCTGCCGAGCACGCAGGGGCGTGTCGCAGCGTCGGCCACGATGCATCTGCGCCTCACATGCCGGTGCGCTGCAGTGCGCAATGGAGCGTGTCGCAACGCTGGCCACGGCGCGTCTGCGCCTCACCTGCTGATGCGCTGCCGAGCGCGTCGTTGCACAGCATCGGCCACGGCGCGTCTGCGCCTCACCTGCTGGTGCGCTGCTGAGCGCGTCGTTGCACAACGCCGGCCACGATGCATCTGCGCTTCACATGCCGGTGCGCTGCAGTGCGCAATGGAGCGTGTCGCAACGCTGGCCACGGCGCGTCTGCACCTCACCAGCCGATGCGCTGCTGAGCACACAGGGGTATGTCACAGCGTCGACCACGGCACGTCTGCGCCTCTCCTGCTGATGCGCTGCCGTGCGCGTCGTTGCACAGCGCCGGCCCCGATGCATCTGCGCCTCACATGCCGGTGCGCTGCAGTGCGCAATGGAACGTGTCGCAGCGCTGGCCACGGCACGTCTGCGCCTCACCAGCTTATGCGCTGCCGAGCACGCAGGGGCGTGTCGCAGCGTCGGCCACGGCACGTCTGCGCCTCACCTACTGGTGCGCTGCTTAGCCCGTCGTTGCACAGCGCCGGCCACGATGAATCTGCGCCTCACATGCCGGTGCGCTGCAGTGCGCAATTGAGCGTGGCGCAGCGCTGGCCACGGCGCGTCTGCGCCTCACCTGCATGTGCGTTGCCAAGCGTATTGGAGCGCAGCGCCGACAACGGCTCGTGTGCGCCTCACCTGCCGGTGTGCTGCCGATTGCGTTGGAGCACTTCGCAGCGCCGGCCACGGCACGTCTGCGCCTCACCTGCTCGTGCGCTGCTGAACGCGTCGAAACGCAGCGCCGGCCACTGTGCGTCTACGCCTCACCTACCGGTGTGTTACTGAGCACGCAGAGGCGTGTCTGTACGCTGCCGTGCGCGTTGGAGCACACAGCAACGCCGGTTACGGCGCGTCTGCGTCTCACCTGCCTGTGCGCTGCCGTGCGCGTTGGAGCATGGCGCAGCGCTGGCCACGGTCAGCACCTCACCTGCCTATGCGCGTCTCCGCCTCACCTGCCGGTGCACTGCCGAGCGCGTTTGAGCTCGTCGCAGCTACGGCTACGGAGCGTCTGCGCCTCACCTGCCGAACACGCAGAGGCGTGACGCAGTGCCGGCCACGGCGAATCTGCGCCTCACCTGCCATTGCGCTGTCGAGCTCGCAGGGACCTGTCGCAGTGCCAGCCACGGTGCCACTGCGCGCCACCTGTCGGTGCGCTGGCGAGCGCATCACTTCCTGACGCAGCGCCAGGCACGGTACCACTGCGTGTCACCTGTCTGCGGTATCACCTGTCTGCTGCGTCGTGTCGGGCCTCGCCTGGTCTGGTCTCGTCAGGTCTGGTCGCGTCTGGTCTCGTCTGATCTCGTCTGGTCCCGTGTGGTCTGGTCTTGTCTGGTGTCGTCTGGTCTCGTCTGGTCTGGTCTCGTCTGGTTTTGTCTGGTCTGGTTTTGACTGGTCTTGTCTTGTCTGGTCTTGTCTTGTCTTGTCTTGTCTGGTCTTGTCTGGTCTGATCTCGTTTGATCTCATCTGGTCTCGTATGGTCTCGTCTGGTCTCGTATGGTCTCGTATGGTCTCGTATGGACTCGTAGGGACTCGTATAGTCTCGTATAGACTCGTATAGTCTCGTATAGTCTCGTATGGACTCGTATGGTCTCATCTGGTCTTGTCTCGTCTGGTCTGTCTGTCCTCGTCTGGTCTCGTTTAGTCCTCTGGTCTCATCTGGTCTCTTATCGTCTGGTCTGGTCTGGTCTAGTCTGGTCTAGTCTGGTCCTATTTTGTCTGGTCCTGTCTGGTCTCGTCTCGTCTGGTCTCGTCTAGTCTCGTCTAGTCTGACCTGGTCTCGTCTGGTCTCGTCTGGTCTGGTCTGGTCTTGTCTCGTCTTGTCTCTTCTGGTCTTGTCTGATCTCGTCTGGTCTCATCTGGTCTCATCTGGTCTCGTCTGGTCTCGTTAGTGATTTGTGATAAGATATGTTTTGAGTTATTAGCGATAAGATAATTATGTAATTATTGATATGAAATAAGGTAAGTAATTATTGATTAGCGATAAGATAAGTAATTAGTGGTGAGTGATAAGATATGTTATTATTAGCGATAAGTACTTTGCGATTAGTAAAGAAATTAGTGATAAGCGATAAGATAAGTTATTACTGATTAGCGATAAGATTAGAAATTAGTGATAAACTATAAGTAATTTGTGATAATATATGTAATTAGTAATTAGCGATAAAATGTTATTAGTGATAAGCGATAAGATAAGTAATGACGGATAAGTAAATAGTGATAAGCGATAAGATAAGAAATTAGTGATAAACTATCGGATAAGTAATTAGTGATAAGATATGTTATTAGTAATTAGCGATCAGTAAAATAATTAGTGATAAGCGATAAGATAAGTAATTAGTGATAAGCGATAAGATAAGTAATTAGTGATAAGCGATAAAATAAGTAATTAGTGATAAGCGATAAGATAAAAAAATTGTGATAAGATATGTCATTAGAATAGCGATTAGTTAAGTAATTAGTAATAAGCGATAAGATAAATAATTATTAGTGATAAGATATGTTATTAGTAATTAGCGATAACATAGGTAATTAGTGATAAGCGATAAGATAAGAAATTATTGATAAACGATAAGATAAGTAATAAGTGATAAGATATGTAGTTAGTCATTAGTAATTAGCGATAAGATAAATAATTAGTGATAAGCTATAAAATAAGTAACTAGCGATAAGCGATAAGTAATTAGTGATGAGCGATAAGATAAGAAATTAGTGATAAGCGATAAGATAAGTAATTAGTGATAAGCTATAAGATAAGTAACTAGTGATAAGCCATAAAATAAGTAATTAGTGATAAGCGATAAGATGTGAGATTAAAGATAAACGATAAGATAAGAAATAAGTGATAGTAATTAGTGATAAGCGATAAGGGTTAAGATAATAAATTAGTGATAAGCGATAAGATAAAAAATTTGTGATAAGATATGTTTAGTAAATAGCGATCTGTAAGTAATTAGTAATAAGCGATAAGATAAGTAATAAGTGATAAGATAATATGTTAATTAGCGATAACATAAGTAATTAGTGATAAGCGATAAGATAAGTAATTAGTTATAAGCGATAAGATAACAAATTAGTGATAAACGATAAGATAAGTAATAAGTGATAAGATATGTAGTAAGTCATTAGTAATTAGCGATTAGATATGTAATTAGTGATAAGCTATAAGATAAGTAACTAGTGATAAGCGATAAGATAAGTAATTAGTTATAAGCGATAAGTGATAAGCTATAAGATAAGTAACTAGTGATAAGCGATAAGATAAGTAACTAGTGATAAGCGATAAGATAAGTAATTAGTGATAAGCGATAAGATGTGATATTAGTGATAAACGATAAGATAAGAAATTAGTGATAGTAATTAGTGATAAGCGATAAGATAAGCTATTACTGATTAGCGATAAGATAAGAAAATAGTGATAAACTATAAGTAATTTGTGATAAAATATGTAATTAGTAATTAGCGATAAGATGTTTAGTGATAAGCGATAAGTAATTAGTCATAAACGATTAGATAAGTAAAGTGCTATACTATAAGTAATTTGTGATAAGATATGAAATTAGTAATTAGAAATTAGCGATAAGATAAGTTATTAGTGATAAGCGATAAGTAATTACTAATTAGTCATAAACGATTAGATAATTAATTAGTGATAAACGATAAGATAAGTAATTAGTGATAAGATATGTTATTAGTAATTAGCGATTAGTAAAATAATTAGTGATAAGCGATAAGATAGTAATTAGTAAAAGTAAGTAATTAGTAATAAGCGATAACTAATTAGTGATTAGCGATAAGATAAGAAATTATTGATTAGCGATAAGATAAGAAATTAGTGATAAACGATAGGATAGGTAATTAGTGAAAGTGATAAGATAAGTAATTTGTGATAAGCGATAAGATAAGGAATTAGTTATAAGCTAAGATAAGGAATTAGTTATAAGCGATAAGATAAGTAATTAGTGATAAGCTATAAGATAAGTAACTAGTGATAGGCGATAAGATAAGTAATTAGTAATAAGCGATAAGATGTGATTAGCGATAAGTAGTTAGTGATAAGCGATAAGATAAGTTATTAGTGATAAGTGATAAGATAAAAAATTAGTGATAAGATATGTCATTAGTAAATAGCGATTAGTTAAGTGATTAGTAATAAGCGATAAGATAAGTAATTAGTTATAAGATACTATGTTATTAGTAATTAGCGATAACATAAGTAATAATTAGTGATAAGCGATAAGATAAGAAATTTGTGATAAACGATAAGATAAATAATAAGTGATAAGATATATAGTTCGTCATTAGTAATTTGCGATTAGCTATAAGATAAGTAACTAGTGATAAGTGATAAGATAAGTAATTTGTGATAAGCGATAAGATAAGGAATTAGTTATAAGCTAAGATAAGGAATTAGTTATAAGCGATAAGATAAGTAATTAGTGATAAGCTATAAGATAAGTAACTAGTGATAGGCGATAAGGTAAGTAATTAGTAATAAGCGATAAGATGTGATTAGCGATAAGTAATTAGTGATAAGCGATAAGATAAGTAATTATTGATTAGCGATAAGATAAGAAATTAGGGAAAAACGATAAGATAAGTAAATAGTTAGTAGCGATAATTCACTATCGCTACAAATATTTTGACACGCATAAGTCATAATAATTGTCAATAAATTTGTGCATTTTGACGACTACCCTCACGTTCAGATGGTGGTTTGTCTGTCGTGTTGTGGTTAAAATGATTAGATGTGAGGTCAGGGGCCGTTATAGGGGTGGTTGGAGACGGCTTTAGGTAGGGTTTCAGCGTTAAAGCCTGATGTTTTTCAGTAATAATTCCCGTTTCTGGATCATGGCTATTGTGGCTATTTATTGATCAAATCAGTTCTCAGTTCTATGTAATAAATTGCTGTTCCAAATTATCCTGAAGTTTCGTTCAAGTTGTCCAAAGATCAGTCGAGAACTGATGCTGAACCTAAGAATTATCCCTCGCCCTTCACAAATCCCACATTAAATCTCGGTCACTCCGAAATACAGGATCCAAAAAAATATATATTAGCGATAAGATAAGTAATTAGTGATAAGCGATAATATATTATGTATATAGTGATTAGCGATAAGGTATGTAATAATTTAATGTGAAATACTTTATATGTCAGACAGACATAATAATTTAATGTGAAATACTTTATATGTACAGACCCCGAAATATTAGCAGAAATGACTGTGTACGCTGGTTATTTATTTAGATTAAATAAAAGAAACTAATTACCGATTTACACATGAAGTTTTGTAAAGTTTAATTTAAATTAAATTTTGAGAGTATAGGCATAATAGTTTCTTAAAGGTTCTTAGAACAACAAAGGTTAAACAGTTCTTTATATATATATATATATATATATATATAAATATATATATATATATAATATATATATATATATATATAATATATATATATATATAATATATATATATATATATATATATATATATATATATATATATATATATATATATATATAACCAATTACCATTTTCTTAGCTATGTTTTATGTTACTATCAGATTACATCTCACACGGCAAATACTCAGCCGAGCTAAACATCAGGGAACGTGAAATCCTTAACAAACAAAAAAAAACAAAAAACATAATATAAATTATTATTATTATTAATTGTTAATTATCATTAGTTAAAGCAAAATATGAACTGTTTCAAAGACAAAGAATAGTTAAACTTAAGTGGTACTTAATATTTATCTTAATCGCTAACGAAAGAGGTAACAATTTATCTTATCTTATAACTGGGAGGTCTCGGGTTCGATTCCCGGCGGGGAGAATCTACTGTCCCTAAACTAGGTAAAAAAACCTGTATCTTGTGCAGTCACACACAGTGTCACAGTGTGCGTGCGTGTGTGTGTGTGTGTGTGTGTGTGTGTGTGTGTGTGTGTGTGTGTGTGTGTGTGTGTGTGTGTGTGCGTGCGCGTGCGTGTGTACGTAGTATGTTTAGTATGTTTGAAATAATATTTTGTCAACCCAAAACTTCCAGCAACTTTTCAGTATCAACATACGTTTGTTTGAGCAACCATTGTTTAACACGTTTTTTACAATCGTTTCTATTTAAAGGGTAAATGTTAATAGCTTTATTAATTTTATTGTACAGTCTAGCGCTAATGATATAATACTGTCTCGCAGCAAGTTTACTTTTATGTCTTTCTGTTTGAAAGATTTGATCTATTCTTCTCTTTGACAAATTTTTATCATAACTAACGGAATTATGTTTGCGTGTTATAATGTGGAGCAAGTACAGTTGGCGGACTGTTAGAACCTTGCAGTCTTTATATAGATCTATTGTAGGAAATCTGAAAGGTCTTTTAGTCATTACTTTCAAAATCGATATTTGCGCTCTTTCTATCTGTAGCATCGCTGTTTTATTACTACCCCCCCAGACCGACCAAAACAAAGTGGATGCACAATATACCATAAAGATAGTAAGTATCTTTATTTGCTGATAATCTAAGATTCTTAAAAATATATATTAATTTTCTTATTTTTGATGTTAAATTAGATATATGCAATTTCCAAGACAAAGTATTATCTATAAGAAGTCCAAGATATTTTATATTGCTGGCATATTCTACAGCAGGGCAGTCACAATTTGATTTATTTTCAAAAGAATTACAGATATGGGCTTTCAATATGATTTATTAGCAGAGGGTTGAGAGGCAGCAGAGGGTGAAAAGGTAAGAAATTTGGTTTTAGTAATATTTAGGCTGAGTAAATTGGCAGCCAACCAATCTGATATCCTTTTTAGAGCAATTTCAGCATTTTTAAAGGTACTTTCCCAAGTGTTCCCTGTAATGAGTAAGACGGTATCATCTGCGTAAGCTATAATTTTGCAATTTGGAATAGCCAGTTGGCAGAGATTGTTTATGTATATAAGGAATAACGTGGGGCCCGGTATACTACCCTGGGGGATACCATAGGTAAGAGGCATATCATCGCTTAGGTAATCGTTAACTTTAATTTGTTGAGTGCGGTTTGACAAATAATCTTTGAAAATATCCAGCGCTATACCCCTGATACCCATTTTATCCAATTTTTCCAGAAGTATGGGGATAGAAACAGTATCAAATGCTTTGGATAAATCTAAGAAAACCCCAACACATTTTAGTTTCTGATCTAACGATCTAGTAATTGTCTCAGTTAAATCGAGAGCCGCGTCTTCCGTGGATTTCCTTTTCCTAAAACCGTACTGATTGGGGGATAAGAGTTTTTGTGTTTCTAAATAGCTAACTAATCTTTTATTTAAGACCTTCTCAAATATTTTTGAAAGCGCAGTCAACATTGAAATGGGTCTATAATTATTGACACTGCTTCTATCGCCGCTTTTGAAAACTGGTATCACCAAAGCCTTCTTAAAACATTTTGGGAAAATACCCTTGGATAAATATTGTTTTTAAAACCTTAGTTGGGATACCATCCCATCCAACTGCGCTATTAGTTTTTAGGCTCATTATGATGGTTTCTATTTCCTTTTGATCTACCGGTAATAACCCGAATGAGTTAACAGGGGAGATAGAATCATCCATGTTACTACCATGAGAAAAGTTCGGTTTTGAGAGAATCTGTGTCGCCAGTCTGTTACCCACTTCCACAAAATAATTGTTTACAAGATTAAGAGAAGTTAGAGTATTGGGTTGAAGCTGTAGGAGTTCTATTGGGGGAGATGGTGTAGAAGAAATGTTTGCAACTTTTTTTATTACTTGCCAAGTACCTTTTATATTGTTTTTATTTTTTTCAAATTCAACTTTTTCATAGTTACGCTTTAATCGTTTTAAAAGATTGTTACAAAAATTTTTGTATCGGTAATACGTTATTTTTAAAATATTATTATCTGGTGAGTTCTTGTACTTCTTGTGCAGTCGGTCCCTATGTTTAATACACTTTAAAAGCCCAGGAGTGATCCAGGGTTTTAATACTGTTTTTTTCCGTGTTGAGCGAACTAATTTTGTGTTTGACTTAATAATATCACTCAGAGTATCCACTAACTGATTGGCAGCATGATTCGGATCTTGCGACTCAGATATTTTGCTAAAATCCTGTTCATCTACCTATGCTCTTTTTAACACTTGTATAATCAATTACAAGACGATTTTTTGAAACATTTTGCCTAGGAATTTTCATGTCAAGGTTCACAATAACTGGCGAGTGATCCGTAACCGATGCATCCAATACTAGTGTAGTATTCTTAAATTGAGTTTTTAGTAGTACATGGTCTATACAGGTTTTGTTATGAGTTGAGAAAAGATGGGTCAGACCATGACTACTGACAAGATTTAAATACTCATGGGAACGATTGTCACTACACTAGCGGCACGCTATGATGGCCGGTTTGACGTTTGTCCGCTCATGAAGTTCCGTATTAATTGATAACGACTTTGAAGGAAATAATTGTATTACTTTATTGACGATAGTGATGTGCAGAGATTCATAAATTTTATCGAATGTAGTTTTAGGTTTAGGACTCAAAATTTATTTATTAAATTGATTTCTAAAATGTATACAAGTGTAGAAAAATCAGTTTGCACCATTTAAGGGGTGAATGTACTTGTGAATATGAACAATTTTCACTATGTGGACAAACCTCTGAAATCGCAAAAAAATATCAGCTGTTTCATACAAAAGGTAAAATTTTTATTTTTATATGATATATACCACAACTCGGCATTTGGTTTTCTAAATTGAAAATTTTTAAAAATGGAATCTAATACGATCGTCACATAGGATCGCTGGCTAGCACAACTACTACCTCCGGCAAACTCGCGTCAATGCTCAATGCAAAACAAAGCAGTTTCGAATTGACGTTGCTTCGAAAAGTATAAACTGTCAGTGCAATGCGATTGTGATATAGTTTTGACCTGGCTTTGGATTTCAAATATTGATACTGCATTACTGTTGACCCTTGCTCGTTAATTTGGACTCTGTTCAAGCCCTTTGTTGTGGATTTCGTCGATATGACCGAACGTACGCAGAGAACTGTTCTAAATAGTCAGACACGTGAGTTCGTAATACGCCTTCGTAACTATTTCGATCGTGAAGCTCAAAATGGAGGGCCAATTTTACCTATAACGTCAGTGGTTGAACGCGTAGCTGATGCGCTTAATATTGGACAACGAACTGTTATCTTTTGTATTCATATGTTTCTTGTGTGCATATAAAGTATGTATATTCATTTTCATTCAAATATTCAGTTCGTTCAAATAAATTAAATAAACATATACATTTTTGTTTTATTAAACCTATTTAATCAGGTACAAAAACAAAACTTAATTGTTTTTTGTTCGAGAATAAATTGACATTCCACATCACTATTGTAATGTGTCAAACCGGCCATCATAACGTGCCGCTAGTTTACTTGAATTTTGTCTCCCACAACAACAAGAGACTTGTAATTGTTAAAGAAAAGAGTTCGTTCTTAGTATTTAGTTTTTATTGTATGTGTTGTCATGGTTACAGTAATATTTGTTTTGTCACCTTTCTGTCTAAGCTCTGAAAATTATTATGTAGCTATTTAATAAAGATGAATAAATTTATATTTTAAATTTATATTTTAACATGGTAGCAGAGCTTGAAAAACGATTGAATATATTGAAATGAGAAGACAGAGCTTGAAAAATAATAAAAATGGATAGCTACGATATCAATAAAGATGAATTTAAAATACCTACGTTTAATGGAGCAAATTACGATTTGTGGAAATTTAGATTAAAGCTATTTTTAAAGTTAAAAAAATGTGAAGAGGCCATTTTAAAAGAGGAGGTCAAACCAGAAATAGATTTGAAAGCACAGAATTATATTGTTAATAGCATTAGCAATTCACAACTTAATATTATAATATCAGAGGATACGGCATACAAAATGTTAAAGAAATTAGATGACATGTATTTAGTTAAAGGATGTGCAAATAAATTGTTACTGAAAAGAAAATTACTTGATACAAAATTTAAGGAAGGAGATCCTGTCAAGTTTTTTCAAATATTTGAGAAGCTGATAAATGAATTAAAGACTGCCGGAGAAACAATCGCTGAAGAAGACAGGCTCAATTATCTTTTGTTAATGTTACCAGAAAAATTTTCTCATATAGTAAATATTGTGGATGTACTGCCCAAATCAAGTCAAACTGTTGAATATGTAAAATCAAAATTAATCTTAGAGTACAAGAAAAATGAATCGGAATATCAACAAACTTTTAATAGTTATCATGGGCAATATTCACATGGTCAATATCAACGTGGACAATATTATACAAGAAGGCAAAATTATATACCTAGGGGAAGAACACAGTATACAAGAGGATGTATTAACCATACAAATGAACTAAATGCAAGAGGACAAATTCATTCAAGATACATACATAGAGGTACAATTTACATTTTACACATGTACGATTTTACACATGTACATTTTTATACATGTACGATTTACAAGATTTACAAGGAATTTTCGAGGACAATATAATAGAGGAGTCCGAAATGAAAATGATGAGGCATTTATTGTTGAAGTGAATTCAACAAATGATTCAACAACGACGAGTTGGTTACTAGAAAGTGGTTGTACTCATCACATTATTAATGACGATAAGCTTTTTTATGAGTATGAAAAATTAGAAAATCCAATTGATATAAAGGTAGGTGACGGCTTTTCTTTAAAGTCAGAGAAAATAGGAAAAATATTTTTTCATTCACAGGTAAACAACCAAATACGTCGAATTAAAATTGAAAATGTATATTTCGTACCTAGCATGAAAAGAAATCTTTTAAGTTTGTCATGTATTGTAGATAAAGGAAATATGGTTAAATTTAAAGATCACGTCGGACTTATATACAGGATGGAAAAAAATTATGGGCCCTGGAGGGGAACTACCTTAAATCCTTATGTAAGATCATTTTACTTAAAGGAAACATTCCCTTATTTTTAAAAAGAAACAAAACTGCATTCAAAGTTTTTCAAAAATTCGCTTGTCTCACCCGGGAATCGAACCAGCTAAAAATTCAAAAAATAAACACTCGCTATTTTATTGCACTAGTCGATGTTAAAGATAAAATTTCTCCAAGAAACATTATGTCGTACACTCGTCTGTCGTACAAGATATCCATTAAATCGAATATTTCGTATACAAGTTCTTTAGTCAACATTACCTAGAACTGAACACTTTCAACAAGTAAAAGACACGTTAGGTATAATTCTCTAATAACTTTAACATCCAAAGACATTGTATGAAGTACAAATCTTGCTAATTTTACTATCTCTAAGTACCTTTTTGAAGACTTAGATAAGAAAATCGTTTAATGGTAATAATAATTCTATGCGCATTTCCTACTTACGAAAAGTTTAATTTAAACGTTTAACTTTGCGGTGCGGGACAGCAATTTTGAAATTCAATGACACATTTTGAGCATTTTGATCGATTTCGTTTTGTTTTGCTTCCATTTAGTAACTGTGTAATAATGAAGTATCAAGAACAATTCGATTTAATAGAAGCTTAAGTACTTTTCAAACAACAAGAATTGTAATTTATCTCTACAGTGTAGAAGCTAAATTGCAATTCTTTTTTTTTAATTCTCAAAAAACGATTTTATCTAAATCTTCAACTAGGTACTTAGAGATAATTAGCAAGCTTAAACATCATACAATGTCTTTGGATGTTAGACTTATAAGAACATTATAACGTGTCTTTTACTTGTTGAAGGTGAACAGTTCTAGGAAATGTTGATTAGAGAATTTCGATTCTATGGATATCTTGTCGACAGACGAGTGTAAGACATAATATTTCTTGGAGAAATTTTATCTTTAACATCGACTGCATCGACTAATGCAATAAAATAGCGGGTGTTTATTTTTTGAATTTTTAGCTGGTTCGATTCCCGGGTGAGACAAGCGAATTTTTGAAAAACTTTGAATGCAGTTTTGTTTCTTTTTAAAAATAAGGGAATGTTTCCTTTAAGTAAAATGATCTAACTTAAGGATTTAAGGTAGTTCCCCTCCAGGGCCCATAATTTTTTTCCACCCTGTATAATTCACAACATGATTTAATAGCTATAGTTAGGAAGAAAAATAGATTGTATGAATTTGAAGGTCAGGTTGTAGTAAATGATTAAAATGTGTATGTCAATGATCAGGTTACATCAATGAAAGAAAAAGAGAAATGGTATCGAATATTAGGTCACGTCAATTTTGGCAAATTAAAAACTATGTGTAGGTATAAACTTTTAGATGGTTTACCGGAAACACTTAATGAAGGTTTCATTCAATGTGAAATTTGTTTGCAAAATAAAATGACAAATTTACCTTTTGAAAATAATCGGAAAAGGGCAACAGAAATTTTAGAAATTATACACACGGATGTAAACGGTCCGATCACTCCAGTAGGATATAGTGATCAAAGATATTTTGTAACTTTTATAGATGATTATAGTAGATATGCAGTTGTATTTGTGATCAAGAATAAAAGCGATGTGTTTGATTGCTTCAGAACGTACGCGAATGCAGTTATAAATCAGACAGGAAAGCGAATAAAGGAAATTAGGTGCGATAATGGTTCTGAATATATAAATAGAGATTTTTATGAATTTGCAAAACAAAATGGAATTTATATTAAACCAGGACCACCCTATACTCATCAATTAAATGGAGTTGCAGAAAGGTATAATAGAACGGTAATGGATCGAGCTAGATGTTTGATGTTGGAAGCTAATTTGGAGAAAAAATATTGGCCTGAATGTGTGTTAACTGCTACATATTTAGGTAATAGAATACTTACAAATACAATAGAGAAGAAGAGTCCGTTTGAAATATTTTTTAGGAGGAAACCAGATATAAAAAATTTGAAATTTTATGGTAATAAATGTTTTGTAAGAATACCTGAAGAAAAAAGAACGTCAAAATTTAATCCAAAAGGAATGAAGGGTACTTTAGTAGGTTATACAGAGACTGGGTATAAAATTCTAATAGAAAATAAAATAGCTATTAGTCGTCATGTTATTTTTATAGACCCTGAAGCAGAAGTAGTCAGGTTTCGAATGACGGATGAAGAACAGAAATGTGAAGAAAAAAACATTAATGAAGAAACTAATAAAAATAGAATAAAGAATAATGAATTAAGAGAAATAGGTGATACTGAAAATGAAGAATTTTATGACACTATTGAAGATGAAGAAGATATGAGAAAGAAAGTAAGTGTTGAGGAGGTGAGCGGAAAAAGTCGTCCGAAAAGAGAAAGAAAATTGCCTAAAAAATTTGATGATCATGTAGTATATGTTAATGTTTGTGATGCTGGTACACCTGAAACGTATGAAGAAGCTATAAATAAACATTTCAGAATCAAAGAAGTGGAAGAATGCGATGGATGATGAGATAATTAATAGTTTAAAACAAAATGAAACATGGGAAATTGTTGATGAACCATTGGATAAAAATGTAATTGAAGTTAAATGGATCTTTAGAATAAAATCAAATGGAAGATATAAAGCACGTGTTGTGGCGAGAGGTTTTCAACTTTATGATGAAAATTAATGCTAATAATAATTATTATATTTTAGAAATACTAAAAACTCAAGGAGGTGTGTTAAAGAAAAGAGTTCGTTCTTAGTATTCAGTTTTTATTGTATGTGTTGTCATGGTTACAGTAATATTTGTTTTGTCACCTTTCTGTCTAAGCTCTGAAAATTATTATGTAGCTATTTAATAAAGATGAATAAATTTATATTTTAAATTTATATTTTAACAGTAATGTGCCAAATTTGCTAACACTGTAGTAAAACTGTATAAAAACTTATCAGTTTGTTTAAAGGAAGGAGACCTGTAAATAGCAATGAGACATAGTTTATCATTTAAGCTACACATAATCGAGCTCGCATCAAACAGATTTGGATACATAGTACAATTAAGTTCATTCTTTACTGACATACAGTATGACATTCGTCGCTTCTATTTACCAGATTTTTTTGTGCAATGAGGTATATAACCAGTTAAAGAGGGTATTTGTTTAACATTTTTAAGCCAACACTCGGTGAAAACAATTATATCTAATTGTAAGTTTATTCGTTTTAGTAGGACCTGTAACCCGTCGTAATTTGAGTTTATACTACGAATATTCATTTGAAAGACTTTTAACGAGTTTTTATTGCTTGGGATATAATTACTACATAATTCGGCTTTTAAGAGAGTCATTATTTTTAATCCAAATAGCGGGCGAAGAGTCATCTTTCCTCATCATAACACGACCGTGACGCACCCAGAGGTATTTGTATCCGTGCTCCTTCTTGAAGCTGAAATACATACACATAAATAGGAGATTTGCTATGAATACATATATGTCTAGAAGGAGTATCGCGCTACTACGAACGAAAAAAAACAGGCCAATGAGAATATGCTCGTGTGCGTGACGTGAGTGCCGCGCATGCGCGGCGTGGATTACTGAGCGTGCGTAATGATACCAGGTACGCAGGTGATTCCAATAAAATGGGGAGAATTATGTCATTAAAATTTTTAAACTTTAAAAATAAAATTAATATCTACTTTTTTTTAATTATTATCATAAAACAATAATTTTACTAATACCTTTAACTATAGTGAGTTATTGTATTTAGTATTTTGTTTTAGATAAATGGTTTCCAAAATTTTAAAAAGTCAGCTCCATACTGAAATTCTTTGTTATTGCACCGATGTCGTTCAAAATCGATATTTAGGGTTCCCTAGCGTCAAATGAGAGGAAATGGTTGCCAGTATTTTATTAAAAGTCAGCGCCATATTGAACTTCTTTGTTATTGCACCGATGTCGTTCAAAATCGATATTTAGGGTTCCCTGGGGTCAAGAAAGACGAATTGGTGGCCAAAATTTTAAAAAGTCAGCGCCATATTGAAATTCTTTGTTATTGCACCGATGTCGTTCAAAATCGATATTTAGGGTTCCCTGGGGTCAAGAAAGACGAATTGGTGGCCAAAATTTTAAAAAGTCAGCGCCATATTGAAATTCTTTGTTATTGCACCGATGTCGTTCAAAATCGATATTTAGGGTTCCCTGGGGTCAAGAAAGACGAATTGGTCGCCAAAATTTTAAAAAGTCAGCGCCATATTGAAATTCTTTGTTATTGCACCGATGTCGTTCAAAATCGATATTTAGGGTTCCCTGAGGTCAAGAAAGACGAATTGGTCACCAAAATTTTAAAAAGTCAGCGCCATATTGAAAATCTTTGTTATTGCACCGATGTCGTTCAAAATCTATATTTAGGGTTCCCTGGGGTCAAAAAAGACGAATTGGTTGCCAAAATTTTAAAAAGTCAGCGCAATACTGATAATCTATATTTAGGGTCCCCAAGCGTCAATAACAAAAAATTTCAACATGGCGCTGACTTTTCAACATTTTGGCAACTATTCCCTCTCTTTTGACGCTAGGGGACCCTAAATATCGATTTTGAACTACATCGGTGCAATAACAAAGAATTTCAATATGGCGCTGACTTTTTAAAATTTTGGCAACGAATTCGTCTCTCTTGACCCCAGTGAACCCTAAATATCGATTTTGAACGACATCGGTGCAATAACAAAGAAGTTCAATATGGCGCTGACTTTTTAAAATTTTGGCCACCAATTTGTCTTTCTTGACCCCAGGGAACCCTAAATATCGATTTTGAACGACATCGGTGCAATAACAGAGAATTTCAATATGGCGCTGACTTTTTAAAATTTTGGCGACCAATTCGTCTTTCTTGACCCCAGGGAACCCTAAATATCGATTTTGAACGACATCGGTGCAATAACAAAGAATTTCAATATGGCGCTGACTTTTTAAAATTTTGGCAACCATTTCCTATTTTTGATCCAAGGTAACCCTAAATATCGATTTTGAACGACATCGGTGCAATAACAAAGAATTTCAATATGGCGCTGACTTTTAAAAATTTTGGCAACCATTTCCTATTTTTGATCCAAGGTAACCCTAAACCCTATTTCCAACTCGATCGGTGAATCGCTTAATCGCTAAAGTCATAAAAACTCTCTCCCGGTAAAATATTCGTTTAAAAAAATAAAAAAAAATTTAAGATGAATATAAGTAAAAGAAAATCAGAAACGAAAAAGTTAAAAAAAAATGAGAGGGGAATTCTTGAGTTCGATTATCGATGGAGACAATTTCGAAATTTATAATTTCTGAAATATCTCAGATCTGGTCTGGTGGGAGGCTTCGGCCGTGGCTAGTTACCATTCTACCATCAAAGACGTATCGCTAAGCTATTTAGCGTTCCGGCTCGATAGCGTGTAAAAATTTAATAAATCCTAGCTTATCCCCTTCCAAGTTAGCCCGTTACGATCTAAACTGCATCGTCACTTACCATCAGGTGAGATCGTAGAACAAGGACTGTCTTGGAAAGAAAATTAAAAAATGACATTATCTGCAATCGCTTTTCGAATATTATCGGTATCTACATTCTAAGGTTTCGTTATTTATTAGGGAAATTTTGGGTTCGTAAACTGGCAACACACATTAAATGGCGAACTCTAATTTAATTATTTTCTACAAATTTCAATTTCTTATTTTGCAGGAACTGATGTGCTTGAATGTTATTTACTGATGGTAGGTGATGTTATTGGTTATTTTAGATCGTCCTGTTAAGTTTTTTTCACATTTTATTTACCAAAAACCGCCATTTAAAAAAACAAAATATTGGCTCGCGAGCTCCATATCTGGTGATGACCTAATTCAAACTGAGCACGGGAAAAGGGCGTGAACCACATGTGGCAGCACAAATTTTCGACGCATTCACAGCCTTTAGGCTCCATCTTGTAAATCTTTGGAGATTTGTCGGCCACAGCTATGCTGAGATGCGAACAATTGAGTTTATCCAAAGGGTTCGATTTATTAAATTTTAAACATGCATCTAGCACCTCGTCCCGTTTGCGTGGCGATGATAGTTTCAGGACGACAGATCGTGGCCTGCTGCCGCTGCAATCCGTGCAGTGCAACAGTAAAATGTACAGTATTTATCCAATACACCTATGATTCATCTAGAACGGTTATGTAAGCCATGTGTTATTGCAAATCTAAAGTAACAATTACTTGGAATAAGTTTCTAAATAAAAATAAAAATTAATTAAACGTGTCCACCTGGTTTCATTTCCGTGGGAGGAAGCCGCAGCATTCCTCAGCAAAGGTAAGTCCAATTTGAACTTTTTCCTCAACCTACTATTTTGAATAAAAAAAAGATACTTATAAGTTAGTCCGCTACCATCTTAGACTGCATCGTTACTTACCATCATGTGAGATCGCAGTCAAGTACTATCTTAAATTACTAATCTCTATCTCTATTATCTAAAATTACTTAAAAATTTTCGATGTTTTGTTCTTTTTTTAAGAAAAATATGAAAAAACCTAAGAATACCTATAAAAACCGGTTTTTTTACAAGGTAATCGGTAAAAACCGGTTATCAAATTTGTTATCGGTTCACATCACTATAGCCTACATAGTAACTAGTACCTAATCTGTGGCCTACATAATGGCCCTAGCATGTTAGTTGTTGTTCCTGGTTGGTATATACTCTTTGGTTGGTTCCGACTGAGTAGTTTGACCTCCGCTAGGAGTCCTTCATGGACTCGGACGAAGGATCAATGGAGTCAAAGACTACAAGTGTATAAAGCATGTATAAAGGGAGGTAATAGTGTTCTGTGGTTTAGACGTTTTGTAAATTGTAAACAAAGTATCGTCCATAGAGAAGGATATATATATCTAAATTCTAAGTATCGTCCAGGTCCAGTCCAGAACCAGATCAATATGTTCCTTGAACCAGATGGTCCAGTGTTCATTCATTGTCCGTCCAAGTTTCTTTTTCTTTAAAATAATATACTTAAACGGTAAACCATTAAATAAAAACGATTAGTTTAGGTCATTTTAAATCTTTTTAAAGATGCATAATGCGCTAGACTCAGATAGCGAAGATGAGCTGCCTCCAGGGTGGGAAGAAAAGTCTACTGAAGATGGAAACGTTTACTTCGTAAAGTAAGCAAGTTTTCTGAGTTTCTGTCTTTCACACAGGATTATATTTCAAGTTTTACATTAAATTACACTTCACTTTTAATAACTCTTTAATTATTACTGTAACTACGTACAAATTAGCTATCAACATTATGATATTGTGATACATAAATTATCTTATTTTCATAAATAAATTATTATCTTGTCTCTATGTAGGTACTTATTTTGTTTTTATAATTATAGCACTTCTAATAATAAGACACAGTGGACGCATCCACGGACAGGGCGTAAAAAAGTAATTCCAAAAGACTTGCCCTTTGGTTGGACTAAAACCATGGATGAAAATGGTAAACCACTGTATATCCAACAAGAGACTGGGAACAAAACCTATGTGGACCCGAGGTTAGCTTTCGCAACTGAGGAAAAGAAGCATGTACATGATTTTCGCCAAAGATTTGATGGTTCAACCACAGCTTTTCAAGTGAGCAGTTTTTATTTTATTTTCTTATAATAATGTACAAAAATACATTTTTTAAAGAAAGATATTGTTATCTATGAAAAATTAAATTACTTAATAACTACTGATGCCTTGCAGGTAAAGTCCTCCTTCAATTTGCGCCATTCTTTCCTATTTTGAGCTGTATTGAACCAGTTTATACCAGCAATTCCTGCTATTTCATGTGCCCATCTTTCATTAGGGCACACAATATTATTTTGTGGTACCATTCTTAAATAAATACTTTTTCTTCTATAATTTCAGGTTTTACATGGTGTAGATTTGTCTGGCAAATATGCACTTATAACAGGCTGCAATGCTGGTATAGGATATGAAACAGCCAAGTCCCTGGCAAGGCATGGCTGCAACATATTAATGGCCAATCGCAATATGGAAGCTACACAGGTGGCTATTGAACAAATTGTTAAAGAAACTAACACATCAGAGGAGAACTTGAAAGCAATACATTTAGACTTGAGTTCATTGAAAAGTGTAAAACAATGTGCAATGGCTGTAAAGACTATATTTTCAGAGTAAGTATTTTGATTTAAGACCGATTAATGGAGTAGAGTGTGCTGATGCCCTGGAGTCTTTTTAATGATTTTTTTTTTAAAGAATATTAGTCAAATTGAAGTTGACTAATATCCTTCCTATCCCCTCCAACTAAGCGTAAAGCTTGTGCTAGGAGTGGGTACGACAATAGTGCAACGGGTGGGATTCCGCACCTTTAACCGTTGGGCTATTGAGGCTCTTATATTTGATAAACAATGTAAACCAAGCTTTATTGACTTTGACATTATGGTTGAAAACAAAACAGTTGTGATCTGGCTAGCAGTAGTAGTAGTAGCTGTTTAAGTTCTAATTATAAATTCTATGCTATGTATCTATCTATATCTATCACTCTATCTTTTATCCATTTAATTAACATCATATAAACCAAATTGGGATTCCCAAAGTACTTAACACTTTGGGAATCCCTGGTTTATATGATATCGATATATGTATATATATACGACGGAAATCGGTTTCCCAGGGGTTGGCATAAACAAAAACTGATTTTGGGGGTCGACAAGGTCTAAAAATCAACCTCTATTAATTACACTAATTAATTAAAAGTTCGTAGTTGAAACTTTCAAGATACTGTATAAGTTCTGTTATGTGTACTAACTTGTTATAAGAATGACTAATATTTTAGTAGGAAGTATCATTGTTGTATCAATTGTATTTTGTAATCAATATTGTATCAGTGGGAAAACAAAATAAACTATAGATAGGATTTTTAAAGTAATTTGGCTATGGGGTCTGAGGTATCAGTTCATTTCGGAATAGGGGTCTCTTGCCCAAAATAGTTTGGGTAACCCTGATATAAACCATTTAAAATAATTTTAATGCCGGATTTGACTAATATTCCCCCTCCAAATAGCATTAAACTGAGTGTAAACGACAATAGTACAATGGATGACTATAATTTTTTTCAGCCATCTGGACATATTGATATTGAACGCTGGTGTGTTTGGTCTACCATATGAGGAGACAGAGGATAAGCTGGATAGAACCTTTCAAGTGAATCATCTATCCCACATGTATCTTGCCCTGTTGCTAGAACCATTGCTAAAGAAGGGCTCTAGGGTTGTGTTTGTATCATCAGAATCACACAGGTATGTATTCCTTGGCCAACAAACTTCAAACGTCAAACGTATTCCATATTCCTTATGCGAAAACAAATCTGGGACATCAATCGCCAATCATACGTATATGTGCTAATTATAATGAATTATCAAAAAAATACCTGACATCGACATATTTCATGATTCACCTGTTAGTTTTAGAAAAAAACTCATTGATTTTTATCGATGAGTCATGTCGTATATTATATCTTGCATCTAATATGTACTTAGTTCTTTTTCCTAGCTTAATTTTCTTTTTTCTTTTTAACTTTAAATTCAAATATTATTTTTAAAATTTTTAAATTTTCACTTTCTTAGGTATATAAGTTATTCTTCTTAGTTTGCACAACTCTATGTTATGAATGCTGTGTACAATCATTATTGATATTCATATCAGCTACTTGTTTTATGTAATTGTTAATTTATGGCAATGTTTAATATGTATATTGTGATTGTACCTTATTTAATAAATAAAATAAAATTATTGTAACTACACTAATATAATCAGTCGTCACCGAGTTGTCTTCGTGGGTAGACACGTTCTTTGTGTTAAGCTATGTGGTGTGTGGCCCAAGTTAAAAGATGGCGAGTAACATTATTATAAGTGAACTTCTGACTTTTATACAGAATAAAGCCGATGTTCTGGACGAGTTGAGTATAGTACAAATCTGTGTATCTAGTTTTTCTGATGACGACATTGAGACCGGCAAAAAAGTTCTTTTTGAAAACACAGAAGGGACAGCAAGAATTATACTAAGAAAAGGAGAAGACAAAAATAAGAAGAATCTTAAAGACATCATCAAAAGGCTCAAAGAAACGGACCCGACGCTGCAACCAATTTTTGTTGCAAAGGATTTAAACCGCCTACCTCCCGTTACCTTTGACCACGTCGATGTGACGAGGCTCTTGAAAGACCTCACTGCTATGAAATGCGAACTTCAGGAAATCCGTAGTGAGACTGTTTCCAAAGTAGAAATGACGCAATTTCAAGAAAAGATTAGCTCGGACATATCACAGGCTCTAAATTCTATAAAAAAATCAGGCCAGCACCCCTCTCCCAAGACAAGTGAATCGATAAAAAACCCTTCGGAAAACAGTTCAACACCAAAAAGTAAAGATGTCAAATCGCCTTTACTTGTACCACAACGCAAACGTACTAGCTCTGTTGAAACTGTGTTCACGCCGACCTACCGTGATATCGTTCAACGTCCGATGTGGCAAGCGAGAACAAACCATATGCACGCTCGCTGTTCGGGTCAAAATGGCGCATCATTGGATCCTACTACACAGACCATCCGCGATAGTAATTTTCTTACCACCGCCAATGAGGATGATTTTAAATTGGTAACTCGGAAGAAAACAAAGCTAAGAAATATGCGCGGCACATTGGCGAGTTCTACACGAATTGCAGTAAGCGAATCAAAAAGCGCTATATATTTGTCTCGAGCTAAAAAGAATACTACTGAAGACGATATTAAAAACCACATAAAAGACATGGGCAAGGAATGTGTCAGCGTCGAACTACTGAAGCAAAATCGTGAATTGGATTTTAATTCTTTTAAAATAGTTGTTATCAGTACACAGCTAGATACCTTTTTGGACAAAAATTTTTGGCCAATAGGTTTAGTGTTTCGTCGCTTCAAAGAACGCAATGCCGTCAGCAATAATAAACAAAATGGACAGTACACCCAAAGTAAATAACAATATGATAACAATTGCGTCGTTCAACTGCAAGTCGGTGAAACGATCTGTGCAACATGTTCGTGACCTATGTAAAGATGTTCAAATAGTTGCTCTCCAAGAGACGTGGCTGCTGCCATTTGATATTAATTTTGTAAATGAAATTGATAAAGATTTCAGTTGCTATTCGAAATCTTCCGTGGATACGTCTAACGGCATATTGCGTGGCAGACCTTATGGTGGGCTTGCGTTAATGTGGCGCAGATCGATATTCCCGAACGTAACAATAGTTGATTGTCATAGTGACAGATTAATTGCTATTAAAATAAAGAGCAGTAACTGTGAAATGTTAATATTTAGTATTTATATGCCTTGTGACAGTGATAAAATAGATGATTTGATTGAATTTACAAGCTGTCTTTCGCAACTTAATGCAGTCGTGAGTGAAAATAACATTGAGGTTGTATTTGCATTGGGCGATTTTAACGCGCATCCCTGCGCCCGTTTTGGGCGGGAACTTTTTGAGTTTTGCTCGGCTGAGTCATGGGTCTGCGCTGACGTAAACTTTCTAGGTTTAAACTCTGATACCCATACATTTGTATGTGAGTCAAGTGGATCGAGAAGATGGCTTGACCACTGCTTAAGTACGGAGGCAGCTTGTAAAATAATTAAGGATATAAGAGTTGACTATAGTGTAAAATGGTCTGACCACTATCCGCTATTGATAGATATTAATATCGACGTCATTGTTAAAAAAGTAGAATATAAGGTACATACTGCTAGCAATCACAATAAAATTATTTGGAATAATAGAAATATTGACCAGATAAATCAATATGGAGATTATTGCTCAAAAAAATTAAAACTTGTTAACTATTCTAGTCATTACGATAGCTGTGATAAAGCTGGAGATAAATGTGATATTTTAAATTGTACGTCTATCATTGATAGTATATATGATGAAATGGTAAGTATTTTACAGGACGGAGCCGCTTTAAGTTGTTCTCGTATCGGTGCAGAAAAAAAGGGTAGACGGATTGCCGGTTGGAATTATCATGTGAAGTCGAGTCATGAACAAGCTAGATTATACTTTACCTGGTGGCTCGATTCTGGTAAACCCAGCAGTGGATATATTTACGAAAACATGGTAAAATTTAGAAAAATCTTTAAAAGTAAGCTCAAATGGTGTCAAAGAAATGAAGAGATGATTAAAATGGATTTGCTTGCTGAGAGCAGAGACAAAAAGAATTTTCCCAAATTTTGGAAAGCGACGAAAAGTCTTCAACATAAAGATGTACTGCCGGTAACCGTGAATAATGAACAGGATCCGAAACGAATTGCTGACATGTTTGCTAAACATTTTAAAATCCAACCCATGGACACATGTGGTGAGCAAAATGCTGAGACCGCCGTCTATAATAAGTCCTTGCATCATGAGCAATCTGTCGATCTTAGTAATATTTTCACTCCTGATCACATTGCTGAAGTTGTAAGATGCATAAAACGTGGCAAATCGCCAGGATACGACGGACTCAGTATTGAGCATATACTTTATGCCAGCGATGAAATATATCGGATCCTGTCCATTATGTTTAGATTATGTTTAAAACATAGTTACCTACCCAGGGGACTACTGAAAACAGTAGTTGCCCCTATTGTAAAAAACAGAACCGGCGACTTATCTAACATTTCCAATTATAGACCTATATCGTTAGGTACTATTGTTGGCAAGATTTTGGAAAGACTTTTGCAACCCGAACTGACAAGGAATTTCAATATTGATGAAGCACAATTTGGTTTTCGTCCTGGACTCTCCACGGACTCTGCCATCTTGAGTCTCAAATATACTGTAAACTATTATGTTAATAGGGAAACTTCAGTATATGCGTGTTTTTTAGACTTAAGTCGGGCGTTTGACCTCGTCAATTACAAAATCCTTTGGCAAAAACTTGCGAAGCATGCACCCGGAGAATTGGTGAACCTGTGGAGATTTTGGTACGAAAACCAAACCAATTATGTGAAGTGGGGCGACGCACATTCTAGTGAATATAAGTTAGAATGTGGCGTACGTCAAGGAGGGCTGACGTCTCCGGACCTGTTTAACCTTTACATCAATGGTCTAATTGATGAGCTGAGAAGATCTAGAATCGGTTGTCATATTGGTAACGTGTGCGTTAATAATTTGAGCTACGCGGATGATATGGTTCTTCTCAGCCCCTCAATAAATGGTCTTAGAAAATTGCTCAATATTTGTGATCAGTTCTCTAAAGAACATGGTCTCAAATATAATGTGGCAAAAACTGAAGTACTCGTCTTTAGAGCTGGTAAAGGTCCGGAGACGATTCCGCCGGTATTTTTAAACGGATCGTCAGTTCGGGTTGTAAAAAGTTTTAAGTATCTTGGGCACATCTTAACAGAAGATCTAAAGGACGACGGAGATATGGAGAGGGAGCGCAGGGCTCTCTCGGTGCGTGCAAACATGGTCGCACGTAGATTCGCGCGCTGCTCTGAAGACGTAAGGGTGACCTTGTTTAAAGCATTTTGTCAATGCTTTTACACCTCTCAGCTGTGGACAAGGTTTACCAAGCGAAGTTATAATACGCTTAGGATCCAATATAACAACGCCTTTCGCATCCTAATGAAGCAGCCTCGTTTCTGCAGTGCCAAATCTATGTTTGCTGTTGCGAGGGTTCCTGACTTCTTCGCCATTCTCCGCTCGAGAACAGCCTCCTTCTGGGATAGATTAAGACATAGTCCCAACACAATATTGCGTGCTATAAATGACGACCTAACCAACCCTTTCGCGAGGTATTGGTCCCACCTACATCGACACGAGAACAACATTTTTATGTGAAAATTTAGGTCCTAAAGTTTTTAATAATATTTAATTTTTAATAATATTTAAATTTTTTTTTTTTCTTTTTTTGTGTGACATAGTTAATCTTATTATTTTAATATTTTATTGATATTAACTTTTAACTTTTAGGTACTTTATTTTAATATTTTAATATTTTATGTCATGTCATGTGTATAATATGTAAAAAGAAAAACTATGGGTCCTGTAACCTGATAATAAAACATTTATTATTATTATTATTATTATTATAAAGGAGAAAGTTTGTGTGTGTGTGTGTGTGTGTGTGTGTGTGTGTGTTTGTTACTCTTTCACGCAAAAACTACTGGACGGATTCGGCTTAAATTTGGAGTGGAGATAGATTATACCTTGGATTAACATATAGGCTACATTTTGTCCCGGAAAATAAAGAAATTCCCGCGGGTATCAAAAACTTACTCCACGCGGACGAAGTCGCGGGCATCACCTAGTTTATCACAATATGATTCTTTACATGATGTATTCATTTGATTACAGAATGGCAAGTCTGAAAAATGTATTTGTGAAACAGAATTTGGCGCATCCGAAAGATAATTACAGTGCCATGATAGCTTATAGCAATTCCAAGCTTTACAATATTATAACAGCTATGGTAAGTCCTACTAACCAATAGGTATAACTTCTAAGGTATAACACTATCTTTCAGAACTAAACACAGTTCATTGTTCACAACTAAACATTTTACTCACTGTTCACTTCTTTTACCCTTTTCCTCTTCAATTATTTTCTTTATTTTCCACTGTTCAAATTAAACTAAGCTTAAACATTTACCTCAGCTGCACTTATTCAGCAAAATGTTCAAAAACCCATTGCAACTTGTGTGTTTTTACTTCTTTATCAACTGATAGACCTCTACTGCTGGTAGGTCTCTTTCATAGACTTACGCAGGCCTCGGTCTTGCGCAGCCTGTAGCCAGCGGCTTCCCGCAACTGTCTGATGTCATCGGTCTACCTAGTGGGGGGTCAAACTGCGCTTCCCAGTGCAGGGTCGCCACTCCAGCACTTTATGACCTCGACGACCATCAGCTCTTCGAACTATTTCCCGCCCATTTTCATTTAAGATCGCCTACCTCGATTTCCCTTTATCGATTCTATTTTTCAATTTCAACTTGGTGCACTTGCAACATAAATCTCTATATATATAAAAATCAATTGCTGTTCGTTAGTCTCGCTAAAACTCGAGAACGGCTGGGCCGATTTAGCTGATTTTGGTTTTGAAATGTTTGTAGTAGTCCAGGGAAGGTTCAAACGTTGAGAAAATATGGAAAAATTGCGAGGAAGATAGTAAAAAAAACAGTTCCATTTTCTCATATAAACTGTTCTACCTACTTTCC